>JAJHUR010095426.1:0-13323 GCA_027495735.1 Lutjanus campechanus | reverse complement strand
TTTTTTATTTTATTTATGGAAATCCTGCAAAAATGGCAATTTTATAACTCACAAAGGGGTAATATATCTCATGCAATTTTGATCTTCTTGTTACTGAAGTTGCCTTAGATTCAAGCAATGCAACTTGTGCCACAATGTAGTTCTCTATATTTAGTCTGTCTTGATCAATGCTCGATGATAGAGCCATTTTCTGGCTGCAGGCATTAGCGCAGCCATTAAACTTTCTCTGATGCAGCACTTTCTGTGTAAGTGGACAATTTTGCTGACTTTCCTATAGCAGGTCGATGATAAATTGGATTCTAAGTAAACAGTGATGAAGCACCTTAAGCAGTCAGTATTGGCATTCATAAACCCCGCTCCATATCGAGGCGATTCCTAATCATCAGTGACAAATATACTTAGGAGCACCTTTGGGGCACCTTTGACAGAGGCATTGTGTGCAGCCAAGATGAAACCCTCTCCCCCTGGTTGATCATCCAGCCAACCTGACCTTCCTGCCTCCTGTTGCCATTTTTGGACTGTATTTTCGCAGTAATCCACTCATCTGACAGTATCTTCAAGCCCTTTCATAATAATCTTTAATAAGGACGACCTTTGATGCCACAGACAGCTTCACTGGGCCGTCTGATTTCTCCTCAGCATGTCGACAGGCTACTAATCCTCCTCTCTTATCTCAGCTCCCTCTGATATCAAGGCTTAGTTTTCTTCAGGCTGTGGCAGCTGTTAGTAATGAACTTGGCATTTTTATTTTACTCCTGCACATTGACAGTCGGAGTTAGGATTGATTGTCGAACTATTAAAAGGAAATTTCTGTTTTGATGATGATGACGATACTATGTCACTCAGAAGCTCGCACAAATCGCGTTAACCCTCTTCAAACGGGGGACCGGAATCACAAGTGGTTCTGCGGCACTGTCGTTTCACAAAGAAGGCAATTGTATCCGCGAGTGTACCAAAAGATATTGCAGCGAGCGAGCATTCACCATGTCACTTTTCTAAGAAGAATATCAGGCCATTTCAGCAGAATGCGTCCTGTTGGGTAATAAAACTTAACATGTACAAGAGTTATATGTCCCTGGATTTCCCGTCAGGGCAGTACGTGTCAGCCTGAGCGGGTGGAAAGCGCCTAAGCTGAGCTGATAGATGGTGGAGCTGCAGGCGTCTAGGACTGCCAAGCATCAGCGCTCAGCTCATACCGGTCTCATGCTCGCAGCCTTGGGATACGCCAAAGACGAGAGCTATTGGATCAGTATTCTCAGAGATTATAATGTCATTACAAGCTTGTACCATTGAGAATAGTACTTGGAAACACGCTTCCAGAAGGTGCACTTTAAATGAAAATGTATGCAGCTAAACTCCGACACAGTGCCAGTGCTGTAGGAAAAGACAGACAGGTAACGTATTAATATTCCCATCATGGCTGTCACAGCCAGTCATAGTCATGCGGGTCTCACCACGGAGCCAACATAATACCCTTGTGTCCAGCAATAGTCTTATGAACAGGCATTAGTCTTGGCTCATTTAGGACATCACAGTCTGGAGGGCATTGCAAATTCTGTGCATTTGACATTATTGAAATTAAGACAGAAATGACAAGTAGCTGCAGAGAAATGAAGTCAACACTCACTGAGAGTCCACAGGGCAACAGAGTTCATTTTGACAGAAAATTTGATTTAGTTTTAGTCATAATCTTTTGAATAAAATACCATTAAGTTTGCCTCATATTTTAGTCATGTGAATTATTGTAGTTTTAGTTGGCTCAGGCTTTATCCCCACCACTACATTTTCCCCAGTTTCTACCTTGGATTTTAGGAAACACTGCTGGTTCTGTTTCAGTTTTAAACATTTCTTGGGTTGCATTTCAGTGTGGACGGGCAGAAACAGAGACTTGTGGAGAAGATGACCCAGACATCCATGTGCGCTTCCTGATTGGATCTTACCAGTCACAACATGTCCATCTGCGATTTGTCACGAAATGAGCTTACAGACGCTGTGAGGCTGGCTGCTGCTGGATCGCTTCAGTTTTAATGATCTTTTCTTTACTTTTAGTGTCAATGCTCCTTGAAAAGTAAGATTATGTGATTGTAAATCACGTTTCCCTGCTTTATCATTTTTGCCCTGTTATTTGACTGCTTCCTGTTTAGTATGGATGGAGATTGTTCCTGAAATGGTGCTAAAACACCTGTCTGTACCGAGATAATTTTCTTTTGAAAGTGCTGTTTTAAATCAAAAACGTAGTAGTGTGGATGTAAATATCATAGCATATTAGTCAACTAAATCTACAGTATATTTAGTCGACTAAAATGTAATATAATGTGTTATTTAAAAACATTAAGTAGACTAAACTCCTTCACCTTTGTGCCATTGTATGTCGTATACAATGAGTATTCAAACATGCATTCTTCTTTTTGTCACACATTTGTTTCAAATTGCTTATCTATGGTTTTATTTATTGGGTCAAATGCTACCTGCCCTGCACAATGCTGATGTATTATTCTATGCAGTCAACAAACTATGATGCAACCAACAGGTCATTTCCATTAAAACATTACTCCAGCAACCCTGTCACTTTGTTGTCAGGGGCACAAGATTTTCATGAATGTTACAGCCTCAGGAAAGAAGCTGTTCTGTAATCTGATACTGGTCTGATACTTCTGTATCTCTCGCCAGACGTCAGCAGGTTGAACAGGCTGTGGTTCAGGGTGGGTACTGTATTTCAGTATCCTCTCGCCTCCTCCTTTTTTCAGCACCATTTAGGTAGCTTTGCTTAATTTTCTCCACCACGCCAAATTGGCTACATGAGTAGGCCGCTGTCTTCCTGGATCATGTCCACAATAAGATCGCGGTAAGATCACTTACAGTCTTACTTAACAGTCAAAGTTATTGGGGATTAAGCATTTGGATGTCATTGTACTGTATGGAGTTTAAGAAAAACATAATAACATTATAATGAGAAAAAAGTGAAAAGAAAAAAAAAACATTGTTTTATGAGGCATTTTACTGGGCTTGGTAGCTTTGGGCCTGGGGCAATTGCCCACCTTTGCCTAATGGTAAGTCCTCCCTTGCATGCAGAGAGGAGAGAGAAAAGAAGAGAGACTGGAGGGAAATACAGACAGAACCAGTCTATGAGTGCATAATTAGGTCAGAGGCTTAACTGAAGTCAAACTTTGTCTCATTTTTATTTGTCGGCAAAACTGTCAGTAGATTTCATCATACTTTTTGTCATCATAAAGGACTTTTTATTTAGTTATCATCTTGTTTTTGAGGAAAAAATGAGAAAAATGTTGGTGATGAAAACTATGAAGAAAATGATTTGTCATTGACATGAACACTGCAGGGCAATAAGGTGACAGCAACACAGGGGGGACGGAAAAAAGCAATTTTTGGCAAGGTGTTTCAAGGCCGTTCCTGGTAATCAGCACCCACAGCTGTTTGCTCCAGAGAAGACACCGCGTGGCACTAACAACAAGCCAGCACCATATGTGTGAGCCATTAGTGCTCAATGTTTTAATTACTGTACAAATCAGCAGTGATTCTATGTTGGGATGGGAAATGTGAAAGTACAGACTCGTGGCTCACCTGCAACAGATGGCGGAGTTGTATCTAAATTGAGCTGTTTATGTCTTTTTGGTCAAGGGGAATGGACTTAACAGGTCCTGCATGGTGGTATAACCTTAAGCCACCAAAAATAATTGAAGTGAAACAATCCCCCGAAATAATCTGTGCTTGGCTCTCTTGTCTAGTGGTTGAAACATTGCATGGTGTCTTTTCTTTTGCTCCCTTCCTGCCAATTGAAGCAATGCCAACCTGTAATTCTCTTCTCTCCTCCAGATCCCTACACTGACATCAAGTGAAACAAGTCCATCCCTCCTGCCTCCGGAGGCAAGCTGCCAAATAGTTCCATTAGCATGCCTCTGGAGGAACTAGACCGGGCAATAACGTTGCTCATTCTCTGCAAGTCAGATGGGAAAGAGCTTCTGCAACAAGGCACCATGGAGAGTCACTTTAGCAGCACAATTCAATTGCAAAAGGTGTGAACAAATGATACATGGCTACATACAGATGAGAGCATTGTGAAAGTTCCACTTTTAATGCAATCTCACTGAACTACTTCTGCCCTTTTGACTCTACTCCTGAGAGGAACTCGGAGGAAGAGAGAAAAAAAAAATCTTTGCAGCTTTCCAAATTGTGGGGTAACTAGTCAGCTGAGAGGCAGGAGAGTTTTATGCTGCTACATACTGATTTGACCCACGAATGAATTGACAGCAGCATTAAAGATGGCTGAGACAGGATAAACGTGTGCAGAGGGACTGAAATCACTGCCGCTGCAATGCCTGATGTGTGGTAAATACTTGTTTGGAAAGAGCCCACACACACACATGCTTTCGTACGTGTTTAATACTATCATGAACTTTGCCTCATGAAATTAGCACCAGGTTTGCACAGTTACATTTCCTCTGAGTCTAATTTTAAAGTGAGAAGGTATAACCTTTTAAAGACGAAACGGCACATTCCCCTGACAAGCAAAAAGTTGAATTCATCAATAAAAACAGCAGCCTGTGGTGGATACGTAAGCTAATGTTTGTCAAGTCAAGTCAGTGTATTTATTTAGCAAACTTGAAAACAGGATATAGCAATAGATATTTTCCTCCAACAGACATTTTGCTGACTTTAGCATTAGCATTATTATATAATTCTCACTTGTGACTGTCCTATATTGAAAAATAAAATGCGCTCTCCCTTACCGAATTAATACAGGATGCAATGTGTCCCTTATTTTCATGCACACCTTACTCTAAAGCATAACACTATATTTTCAAATACTTGGAATGACATGAGAAATAATAAAACCAGAACAGTTTGCACAGCAAAGCTGCAGCAACAAAACCTGAATGTACAGAAATGAACAACTTATGAATTCAACTATCCATTTTTAGAGGGACAAATGTGTTATTTCTTCTTTCAAAAATAACAGTCTCTGTTGAATATATTTTCTTGTGAAGCTCTGTTAATTGAATGTTGCAGTTATAGCTGCTGCCTTCATGTTCATCTACATGCATACTTGCATCGAACAAACTTGAAGGTGTGAGTGATTACTTTTCCTTGCATGTTCCACAGTGAGCCGAATCTCTCAATAAATCATAACTTTGAGTGCCCAGCTCGGTAATGTGAACAGTAATATTCAGACCATCTTGAAGTGATGAGGTTAGACAGCAGCGATAACGTCAACCAGAAAGGCGGGACCTGACAAACCTGATCTTAGCAGCAGCGAGAGCGTCTCAGTAAATTCACTGTTTTTACGGCTCCACCACACTCCACGCAGATTGACATAAGTGTGACTTTTTAGTGAAAAAAAGATATAATTACAGATTCCAGCTTTAAGTTAATGTCACAAAAATGTCACATATCCTCCTCCACCACCTGCTCCTACTTGTCATTAAGAATTGACTGACTCAGAAACTTAGCACTTAGGTGTTCAAGGCTAATTCTCGGTATTTCCGTGGGTATTTCTTGTCATGATGAATGAGTGTGCTGCTCGGCCGTAGCACACTCCAACTGCCAAACTCAAAAAGCAATTGAGTACATGCTTTCAACACGCAGTAATATAACACCCACACTGCACACGCATTTCTTCGAGAAGGACTTTGTGAGCGGTGATGAGGAGTCTGAAGAACTGAACAACACTGAAACAACTCAGTGACTCGAGCCCGCGTACATGGAGCAGGCGCCTTCTGGCTGCTGTGATAGTCTCTGCTTGCAAACTAAATCAACAGCACTGCAGTCCCACAACAAATTATCACAGCATTTCAAATATAATGGTGTATTCTGTGCTTATCGCAACAGTACTCATACACTTTCCTGTTCACTATGCAGCACACAGGTCATGGAGTCAAATTGTCAGATTTAAGCAGTAAAGCGAGAAGGCTCTGTTGTACGGGGGTGCAAAAGCATGCATTGCACCCTCAGCTGAAACTTGAATAATAAATGCCAAGTGCAAGGTGGCAGGTACTGCATCCGAGGTGTCCTCACAGCTGTCTGTGTCTGTGTCCGTACATGGTCACATAGTTTAGTAACTAATGTTACACAACAGTGTTTGCACTGTGATGTTCTTCAAGGATAAAACATGAGCAACTTTTGCTAAAAGGAATGTGGGAAAAAAGGCTATGATAAGCCCTGGTAACAGGACCAAAATGGCTGCAGATATCATTGGTGCCATTCTGACTCATAAAGCAAATTGGACGACAGGCTGTTTTAATTTTTTTTACAAATGTTTTCCAGCATAATCTGTTCACCAGGGACCATAACACCAACTATGCCTGCAGGTGTTCTGCAGTGGTGGAACCTGTAAAAAATGAACTAGTAAAAGTACAGAGTATTCTTCTCAAAAATTACTCAGGGTATACTTATGGATACTTTTTAACTGTGATATTTAATCCATTATCAATAGCAACTCTTCCATCAAATGCGTTTCTATTTCCACAAATCCTTTCATCTAAATTAGGACTCCAACGATTAGTAGATTAATGATTAATGATAGATTAATGATTAGTGGATTGGAGGAAAATTAGTTGCCATTTTGGTAATTGCTTTTGGACTGTTGGTTTGACAAAAGAAGCAGTTATGGGCTCTGGGAAATTGTTCATTTTCACAATTTTTTGACATTTTATACACTAATTGATTGATTGATAATGAAAATAATAATTAGTTGCAGCCCTAAAAGTGCAGATGAAAAGCTTGGATATTAATTCAAATTGTACCCGGTACCGGATTGTGATTTTAAAACTAAGTAGATTATATAATGCACTGCATACTTGGGTACAAGTACAAAAAGGGACTTAATTACAGTATTTGAGTAGTGATCTCCTGGAACTTGGCCTAAAAGCGAGTGAACAAAACCTGACCAAGTTTTTTCTCCACTGTACATTCATATGCACCTCACCCTCCCCTTCCAAACTTGTAGGAGAACCTACAGTGGCAGCAAAAAGCTCGCTCAGCCTTTAGGATTCACTGCATTTATTTGTCTTATGCACAGTACATCAAGTATTTGGGCTTTTAGACTGTTGGTTAGATAAATCAAGCAATTTGAGAGCATTTTTATGTTGTGAGCCCCACTCACATAGAAACGTGGATTTCTGCTGTAAGAATTGGTCAGTTTTAGAATCCATTGTAACCAATGTGAAAGGCAGTGTGAAGGACAAAACCACTAACTTTTCACAGCCATGTTTTAAAGCTTGCCAGGGGGTGTGTTTGATAGATACAGAGCAGAGAATCACTTTAATCAAGGACACAAACAGTGTCTCCTTCACACTGAGCGAAACGCTTTTCTACAAATATGCTAATCAGATAGATAGATAGATAGATAGATAGATAGATAGATAGATAGATAGATAGATAGATAGATAGATAGATAGATAGATAGATTACAGTTTCAACAGTTGTGTTGACAGCGTAGTCTGATTTCGTCTCTTCCCTAAGGCAAGCCTCAGAGGACAGAATTGAACATTAGCTGCTCTCCACACCTGCATTTTCACCAGTGGCAAACTGTGTCTGCTGGTGCATGCCTTCAAGCCATTTTTGCATACATTTAAATGAAAAAGGTTTTTCTTTTTTTCTTTTTTGTGTGAGGAAAAAGCGTCACATTGAGTGAAGGTAGGTGCGGAGGTGGTGGGAGAGTCCTTTTGTAGCCTGCTGAGAATCTCATCAAACACAACAGAAAAACACATTAGGCTGCATGCATCACCGCTGCTGTTATGCCGTACATCCATGTTACCACTTATAAACATGAGTACAAATCATAAAGCACTTGGTTTTCATGTACCGTAAGCTGCATATCAAGTAAGGGAAAAATAAAGCTGCTTTTTTAGATTTATTTGACACTCATAATTTTGAACACTTCCATTTTTTCAAGTGGAAACAGATTTCTTCGCCTAAAATATGTTGTGTAAGGCTCTGGACTTGTAGAACATTCTGTATAGTGAGTTTGTTTTAAAGTGGACATCAGTGATGTACTGTACAAATCCCTCCATTTGACTGCAGATAAAGAACAGGCAGAAGAGAGATGTTTAATATTAGACCGGGAAGACTCTCGACTCCCTGAGGACAGAAGGACAGATGAACCTCTCTTCAGTCCTTGACACCTTATTTAAATGTCGAAGAGGAACATCTCTGAACATTAGCTTTTAAACTATTTCTTTGCTATGCTCTATCGCTACATCAGTCTGTCACTCAACATTCACAGCGTGAGACAAAAGAGTCTGTTCTCAGTTCCCAGTCCATTTAAATACGAGTGTAGAGCTTTGTGGAGAGCAGATTTAAAAAGATGTAACTTATTGTGACTCTGACATCAAAAGCGAAGATCAAAATATGATTATTTGCTTCTTTTGAACAGGTCTTACATTCATAACTGGAGAGAGAAAATCACAGACTTTTGATTGATAACAAATGGGAGACAGATCACACGAACAAACTTGTGAGACAGGCTGTGTAGACTCCTCAGCTGTGCCCCAATTACATACTAATCTAACTTTGTATATGTGGTATGGGTATGAGTGAGTATGTGCTGCGCGCACATAAAAACCAATGACAAAAGTAAATATACTAAAAAAAGATGCCAGCATCACACTAAAATAAGACGGCTTGTGAGTGTGATGATGGTTTTCTAACAACTACACAGTAAAAAAAACAAGTGAAAAGAAAACTGTTAATGATGCAAAAACACCAAGAACAGCCAAGAAAACAAACAAACAAAAAAAGCAGCAAATCACTCAGCTCTACCTATTTGTGAAGACTTTCCAATTAAAATTCTAGCCTTGCGGTTAAATTGACATCCATTGACCTAAATCAATAGTGCTGAATTATTTTACATCCCCAGTTAGCATACAATGGTTTGTGTTGGAGGGAACAGTGTGCCATTGTGTTGCAATCGTATAGACACAATATAGTTAATAACACAGTAATGATACCTTTTCGTGTGATTGAAAAGGGTCGAACAAAACGGCTGCACATGTTCCCTTCCCTCACTGGCTCTCATTGACAGTTAAGTTACAGCATTATAACCTTGAATTGATGTAAACCAGACTCCGGTCGCTCTGGGCTGTAGGTAATATGTTTCTCATCTTTAAGCAATGCCGAGAGTGTAAAACACATCCAAATTTACATTCTCTGGATTCTCCTCTTCTCCTGTACAACAGATATGAACAAAAATTATCTTGAGGTATATATACACGTTGGCAGTGATCAATAGTAATTATTAATTTTGCAGCAAAGTAAGTGATAATGAAATAACAATGAAGTGGAAATGATAAAACTGTCCAAGATTGCAACCAACCAACTTGCGTCACCCTCTCTTTCCAAGCATGTAAAAGAACTGGCTGCAAAACTCAGGAAAAACAGCAAAACAGAAAGGACGTATCAAGGGCCAGTTTTTGGTTTGCCCATTCTGGATTCATACTGTAGAAATGTGGCGGTGCAACATGGCAGCCTCTGTGAAAGAGGACCTTTCGTTCTAAGGTTACGAAAACACAACTATTCTTATTTGCAGGTGATTTACTAGCATATAACTAGTAAAGTCTTACACAGTAGACCTTTAAAGTTGAAGTTTAGGGGGAAAAAACTCCTCAGGTAGAGGAAAAGAAAGAGTTTAATAGATAACCGGCTGACCTGTGTGGTTCGATTGACCAACCCATCCTCATCCCGTTTGTCAAATACTATTTTTCACACCCCTCTGTCTCCTGATGCACAAGATAGCCTTCAGCATATGTATGAAACACTGTCATAGAGCCTTTTTAACCCAGGAGTTATGTTGCTGTTCTGACACAGTTGAAGTTTTGTTAGGTTCAGGCAACACACCTGTAACATAAACTTTACATGGCCTTGACTTTTGGTTTGACACAGGACATGAAACTTGGTCTCCTGGGTAAACATCATGTGTTTGTCTGACCCATCCAACCACGAGTGGATGGAGTTTTTCATCCTTTTATACTACATCACTTGACAAGGATGCGTTTAGATTGGAGTCACTTAGAGGCTGTTGTGCCTCACAGAGATGCTAAAGGGAACCTTGTCCATCTGTGTGAGTTGCAGAGGGGCGTGACAAAAATGTATTTGACGACCTGGGAATGAGAGCAGGCTGGACGGACAATATAAACAACTGTCACTGGATCTGGATTCAAATATTGCTCAATCCTGATTGGTGTGCATAAGTACACAACTTTCCATCAGACTCCCACACATTTCAAACCAGTGAGAAGAAGATGGCAGACTGAAATATCTCCTGTGAAACAACCAAAACTGTTATAACTTTGTTACAGAAAATTTTATAGGAACCCATCACCCATAGTAAGAACCTAAACAACAAAAAATGTTTTTTCAGGACCTTTAAAGCAAGATATGACGGGAAAGTCACACTGGAAACATAAGACCAGAAAATTAAATATTACTTTGCTGGCTACATACAAACACATTCATTAAATGCTGATTAAATGCTGTTGGAGTCACATTGTCACACGCATTCATAAGCACCCCTGCACTTCTTAACAGATTCTGACAAAAATAAAATAGTCCACAGCGAATCTTGCATTGAAGCTGGCGAGTCTAAATCTGGTGCTGCAATTTCTGCACTGCATCACAACAAAGTAATTAAGTTACAGGGCGCCTAATAAAATTATTGGAAAAAACATTTCGTACAGCCTGAAATAGGGTTATGTCTCAGCATGGGGAGAATAAATGTTACATTATACAAGGTGAACATAAAGTGACTGGAAAGTCATCCACATTATTGCCCCATTTTCTCTTCGAGAAAGGTTCCATTAGGGCATGGATCCACTCAGCTGTCCCGCGTTTCCCTTCAGCCCGTGTCACAAAAGTTGAGAGTCTCCGAGAAGTGACTGAATTACCACTCGACTTGTGAATAATGCAGGCAGGACGTCAGTAACGTAGGGTGGAGAGGGGTTTCTGCTGAGAACAGCAGGTGCCTTTCATCATCATGACACAAGAAACAAGTGAGACACAGCAGGGTGTTTGCTCAGCACAAAGATAAATAAAGCACATAAGCATGCATGCATGCATGTGGAGAGCGTGTGCATGGGCGTGTTTCTGTTTGAGAGCCAGAGGAAGAGGGGAAGAGAATCACATCCTTGGGGAAATTACCTCCAGAATGTGGTATTGAGTGCACTTTACTGATGGAAACAGAAGCATTTTTGAGTGCTCTGCCCAGCAGTCGGCAAATTGTTTCGGTGGTGTGCAAATGAGTACGAAATAATGCCAGTAAAGTAAAGAAACTTGTAAACAAAGACTATTGTGTTTCAAGGCCGGTGAATAAGCAGAAGCTTCCCCACTGACAATCAGTAGGCTTTGTGGATTTCTTCCACTCTTTTTATCCGATAAATCTGACAGTCATTTCAAACAAGAATTACTGCCTCGTGGCCGTATGCCTCCTTGAACCAGTCAGGTTGCTGTTTATATCCATGAAAGTTTATCACCTGTTATCGACATCTATGAGTTTAGCGAATAATTTCCAGTGAGAAACATGTTGTCTTCACTTAGAGAGTATTTTTTTTACAGAGGAGTACAGAGGACTGATAGAGAACTGAACATTATGATGTCACAATGAAACTAACCTTTGGCCTTTTTGATTATAAAATGTCATTATTTTATCTATTATCTATTATTTATCTATCTCTATTGTGAGATAATCGTGACCTTGACCTCCAAATTATAACCAGTTCATCCTTACGTCCAAGTGTGTCAAAATTGAAGAAATCCCATCATAGTAGTCCTGAAATATTGCATTCATGAGAATGTGATGGACATGAGGTCACGGTGGCCTTGATCTTTGACCTCTAAAATTCATCCTTTAGTCCAAGTGGACATTTGTGGCAAATTTGAAGAAAGATGAAGAGTGTGATGGACAGACAGAGCCATACGCTGATGTTAAATAACTGTTTAACTGTCCTCACCTCATCACTTTACCCTTCATGTACTTGTGTGAAATGTTGTCATAATTACCGTATTAATTTTTGAGCCACGGCCAAAAACATGTTTTATGAGTTAACAGTGACGTGGCCTTTTACCTACAAAATTCCAATCAGTTTATCCCTGTTTCCAAGTGGATGTTTGTGCCAAATTTGAAGAAATTTCATTCTTGAATTCATGAGAATGGGACAGACGTAAGGTCTCAGTGACCTTTGACCTTTCACCACCAACAACCTATCAGTTCATCTTTGACTCCAAGTGGACATCTGTGCCAAATTTGAAGAGATTCAGTCAAGGCTTTCTTGAGAAATAGCGTTCACAGTGGGACGGATAGACGGCATACAGACCGATGGGCAACCCGAAGACCAAATGCCTTCATCATAAAATCTGACCCATCCTGGGTCCTTTCAAAACATTCTTGCCCTTTTCTTTCAATGCGTTTCTAATTGAGCCGCACATTGACGTTAAATAACTGTTAGCTCACATCACATGCACAGTTTATGTGTGAATTCTCTCTCATGTCGGGCTATTGGCGGCCGCAGCAAATCTCGCACTAATGAACTAAGCTATAGGGCCACGACAGTGTAACACATGAGGCTGAAAAGCAATGGCATTCCCCTTTAAGGATCCAGTTTAACTTTTAATCACCCTTGAAATTCCCTTTGATATGTGTTACTGAGAGGAGAAGGAGAGAGGAGATGAGACAGCGCAGGCTTTCAACAGCCCCGTACTGTATGATGATGCCTGCTGTAGATAGCTCCTCTTTCTAATTACCTAAACTTCAGCTGCGATTTCCTTTGAAGACGGGTGCCTCACAGGCATGATCAGACTGTGACCGTAGGCTAAATCGCTCTAACATTCACTTCATGTGCTCAGGACTGTTGGGTGAAAAGCTGCAGGAGATTTCAGCAATGATTTGTCATTTCTATGGTAATTTTAAGGCTGAAGTTTTTGGGATTGAGCACTTTGAAGCTGGATTTGAGAAGGGGTCATATCATACTACGCAGCACAATTCATCTAATCAGAAAGTATTCCAGAACCACCGATTGTAATTCAGATGAAGAGTTTTGGTGTTGGTGTTGTTTTGTTTTGCTGCCTGAAGTTCATCCTTACAGATCTATTTATACAGCCGTAGATTTACAAGTATATTTTTGAGCCTAGTATACCTGGAATAATGTCCTTATTCTAGTGAGGCAGAAAAGTAAGTGGAGGTTGAAGTGGTGAATGGGCATGTAGCACATCAGATACAATCTTTTCCTTATCTTAAGTGTTTTATTCACCTAACCCTTTAGGTGAGCTTTAACCTTTAACCACACTGTAGTAACCTTAACCAAGTTAAGCATGAAAAAA
>JAJHUR010095425.1:3323-16530 GCA_027495735.1 Lutjanus campechanus | reverse complement strand
GAGCCACGAGGAGACAATTTTGAGCAGAAAAGGCTATTTTTACACACAATATATTGTTGGAAATAACATTAGTATGAGCACCATATGCCAACATTAATCAGTGTGCTTATACTGTATGTACAGCTCACAAAATTCCCTTCATCACTTCAGAGTAGAAGTTCAGTCTTTACATCTGATTTTTTGTCGCCCAAGTTTGATACATTATTCATAGTCGTTGTTCAACAGGATGCCCTGTAAGTAAAGAAAAGTTCTCACAGCAGGATCAAACTCAACTTCTGACAGATATGTGCCTCTTTGAAGAGCCACTGTTCAGTATCACATGAATTTTTCAGGCACTGAGGAAATGAAGGAGAAATGGCAATTTGACATCAGCTACCGTCTCTGATGAGGTTACGACTGCCTGCCACAGAGGAAGATAGTCTGTCTTTTGCAGAGATCTCTGGATTGAAAGAGCAGCTCAGTTTTGGAGAGATTTTGGCAGCCTCCCATTCTTACCCTTGTTTCGTTCGATCTCATGTGGAAATTCGTATATTGTTGAAATGGTCCTGTATAAATGAGATTATTAAACTGAGACCCAGGAAAAGTCAGGTCTTTGCTGTTAGATTATTGCTCGTTTTACCAATTTACAAAAGTTAAATTCTTGTGAACTTCATATTGGATTGCCCTTCTCTTGTACTTGTATCTAATGTGGACAAATCTGACTGGTCAGACTGTCAAAGGTGACTTCCACTTTAAGTTTTTTTTTTTAATATAGAAAGAAACTTCTTCCACTTCATCTATAACTATATCCTGCAATTTGACACGTATGATATGACCTGAACTGCCTGCTGCTGATCTTACATTCAGTTAGATATGCAATTTATTTCTGGCTCTGTACCTTCTATTATGAGTGCGATAGAGACCTGGGGAAACGTTCTTTCAGGGGAAAATAATCAAAAACCTCTGATCCTCATCAACCCCAGGCTTCAACCATCTCCTCCCTCAATCTGCTATTTGAAGTCTGCTATGTGATGCGTTTAATTTGGAGCCCTGGGCTCCTTTGATGCCGCGTCCCACCGGGATGAGTTTGGGTCGTGTTTGTGACTTTCAGAGCGTGTCACCTCCCTTCCCCTCTCTTCTCTGTGTGTCTCATCTATCGCTTTCAGCAAAAGAACAAAATGAATGGTATCCAGTCAGTCAGTCTGAAGAAATGAAGAATGAGGGAAAAAAATTACGTTCTACTCTTATTATTTCTCATCTGAAAAAGAAATCAAGGAATCCTTGCCCCTCCCAAACCCAAGTTAGAAGTTTAGCACATAATTTTAATTTGAATTTAACTTAGATTAGACTTTGATTACAGATATGACAGATTATTGTAATGAACTGGCTTTATAAACTTGTAGGGATTCATGGACCCCAGCACTGCACTATTTCTGACATACATGAAAATTTGATAGAGGCAAGTTGTTATGTCTGGAATGAAACTTGGTTATGACTTCTCAGTAGGTAGATCTGATAGGGGCTGGGTGATATTTTTAGCACATAACACCACAGTTCTGCCTGTTGCACCAGGCAGGTTCTGGGATACAGAGCAATTCTGTTAGGTCGCGCATCAGTTTGCAAAAGGCGCAATGATATTTGTGGCATTGAGGGTGTTTCTGACCAGTCAGATGGTCGATTTGATAGAGACTGGTCAGAAAAGCACTGCATGGGAATAATACAATCCAGATGGCAGTTCAATTCGATAAAGGCAGGGCACTATTTGCAGCCAGAGGCAGAGCAATATTTCTAGGATGCAAAGCAATTCAGTCTGGTCAGAGGTTGGTTTGTCAGGGACACAACATTATTTGTGGCGTTTAGGATGAAACAGTTGGGTCATCGATAGAGACAGGGTGAAAATTCTGGTGGGCACGGCAGTTCTGAGCAAGTTAGATTTGATTAGCCTGTTCTTACGTAATCCCAATACAGCAGCTTATTCAGTGGCCCTGGGCTTCAAACGATGATGCCGTAGGTCTTTTTTTGAGGCGCTTCTCCACTATTATCTTAAGATGTGTTGTCAAAGTCAGGTGACGTAGCGTAAAGAGCGAGAAAATCACTTCTACATTTGCAAAACTGATGATAAAAACAGGCAATTAACCCTTTTCCCACTGCTAGTAGACAAGATCGCCTTTCTGTTTTTCTCTGATGTGTGTTGGAAAGCATTTGTGTCCAGGAAAGCAAATAAAGTGTCTGTGTTCAGCTCTCAGTATTTTTGTAGCTTCTAACTGAATCTCTGTGGTTTTAAGTTTAGTTTGTCTCCTATGTCGCTGTTTATACTCTCAGCTACGAGCCATATTTTACGGTTTCATGTTTGCTTTCAGCTGGACAGTAGTCAATCATTTATTTATTTTGCTGCTTCAAATTAAAAGCTTTTAGATAACAAAATAACAGGGGATATTTCTTGTAAAAAATTTATAGGAAATAAAATATTGATCTGCTGTTTTATGGACACTTGACTAAAGACAAGCCTCTTATCAGTAAATATATGCCTTCATGTAAAAATGGCTGTCGCGTGAAGCAGAGGGCCACCGACCAAGCTGCTTGATGATGTATTTGTTTCACACAAAGCCAACTTTTCTGTAGACTACTTGTCATCTGTATTTACAAAGTGCTGTAGGCAACCATCTGTATTAATGAGATGCACGCTCCCTTTAAAGTATGAGTGATGGTTTTTTCCCTTGCACTTGCTCAGCCCCGTGCATGCAATACCCAACCGCTATTTCTCACCTCCTGACGTCAGACCTCATCTGAGTCAGACCCGGAGCCCAGTAAGAAGTCTGCAACATTCAACACATTACAAGGACTGTGAAAAATGATATTAGAGGAGAAGCCAAGAAAGATCTGAGAGAAAATCACGGATAAAGGAATACTGGACGGTCAGAGCAGCCTAGAATAAAAAGTGAAAAACAAGTTGTGTGTCTTCACCACAGGTGGATTGATTTTTAGATGATTAATTCCTTATTACATTACGAGCGCTGGGCTAGATATTGATTGCTCATACAAGGCACTTCACACCCATTTCTTATCGACGAGTACAGACTGTCAGCTGCTGTAAACACAAAATGATTGCAACTGTGAAGAACCCAGAGTTGTTCAGAGTTTTGAAAACCACTTATCGTCATAAGGATTTTAATTTTCTACTTTTAGATCGTTGAAGAAATAAATTAAGCAAAGTAGGAAAGTATAGGGGAAAATTAGGAAGAGGAGAAAGCAGTGAGAAAGTTGGGCAGCTACTTTTCGTGATGTGGTATTGGGTGTGGAGTATCGGGAGTAGTTCTATGAATATGAGCACCTGAGGATAGTATTGGACCGATACCCAATGCCGGTACTGGTGCATCCCTACTAATTACCCTCTAATAAAGTCTAATTAGGGTCTAATACTGTCAAATAAAGAACATAATTCTAGTTTTTGTCTAATTTGTTACAAACTACAGCTTATGTCTTATTAGTATATTATGAAGTAAGTAAAATAAGAAATGATATGTCCTAAATTGGGTATTACTGTACTCTGTTTTCTCTATTGTCACTTTCTTTGCCCGGCAAAACAGAGCACTCATCAATGCATCATAGTCTGAGAAATCACTGATCACCTGTGACAGCTCTAATTATGTTTTCATTCAGCAGTGAACTGTAGGGTGAAAGTTTCACGCTGTGGTTGAACTTCAACTGAAACCATGAAAGCAGCTCTGAAAAGGACAATTACTGAATCGAAATGCGCCGCTGAGGCCCTCTCACTGTTGCAATTTATCGCCATTTTAATTCCCACGCTCTAATGGTCACATTATAATGTGGCTCTGTGCAGCAGGGTGAGGGACTGTGTTCACCAAAGCGTTTTTTTTCCCCCACAAAATGCCAGATGTTCTTCTGAAAACACCTAGCTGGAGGTGCTTACCCACTTTCACAGATTGTGTTATCAACAAATACTTAATGTAAAAATGTCAGCACAAGGCATTTGCTTCGGCCCGTGCTCTGTATGAAGGGATGGCTGAGGCACGTAGGAAGAGAGGACGGACCTGTAGACCCATGGAGAATAGAATGTTCCACCAAGCATTATTTTTTATGTTCATATTGTGGTAGTCCGGGGATGCCATCTGGTACAGGCATGGATATTCAGACCCCAGCAGTATTAATTTCTTCTCCATTGTTGTCATTGTTCAGCACCCGATCAGGTAGGATGTGATGGGGTTTGCTCTCTTCCACTGTGACTGGATGGCTGACAAGCTCAGTGTTTTGCTCAGTGTTGAAATTCTCTGCAACCATAAAAATGTGCAGTAGATGCTCAGGCTTCAGGTAAAAAAAGATGCATCAAGGGTTTATGATCTATACAGAGTAAGAGTCAGTAACAAGCCGAAGCGATTAATGCAGCGTCTCTGGACAGAGCCCCTTAGGATGCAGCCGTACTGATTTGGTTATGATAACTTGCAGGGCTGGGTATTGTTTGAAAAATTAAGATATAAGGGCCACGTTCAGCCTTGACAAAATGTATCAAAATGTATATTTAAACTGAAGGAGTGGTGGGCTACATACATGCACATGTGGCTGCTGATTGGGTAACACATCTGACACACCCACCACATGAGAGAAAACGTATCTCAAAGCCTGGTTCACACTGTTGCGCACCATTTTGAGGAAACGTTTTGTTCAATCTGGAAACGATACCTCTTTTTTTTCTACTGCGGCTGATACCAATCATATGAATTATTTATCAGACACCACAGGCGTGTGGTGGCATCTCTGCATGCTGAACTGACAACTCTGTCAAATGCACCACGCACTACTTCACCAACAACAACACAGACTGTATGATATATGATTGGTTGCGAGCAAAACCATTTTTTTCCCCAATCGCAGAGAGATTGCAGGGTTATTTCAATAAAATCGATTTCAAATGACAGATATGCCTTTGAGTTGTCATCTGTTGAGCCAGGAGAACCGAGAAGGCATTTTCATCCAGGCCGCTGCTTTTAGAGGAGACACAGATCAACGTTTTGTCACATTTGTCTGCACAGAGATGGATCAGTGGGACCACAGGTAACCTGTTGAGTCAGCACAAACTCATGTTGTCATTGTCACTCATTGTTTACCGTTGGAAATAGAATTAGCAATGATAAAAAAAAGACTTTAATTCAAGTTGCACAGGAGCCTCTAAGAGGATCAACAATATTTGAGCTAAATTTAGTTTCAACTTTGCTCATAATCTGATTATCAGCCTACTCAGGTAATTTGTTAAAAGCAGCATCGAACATGAAAAGGTAATCTTCTCAAGTGAAAAATTCCCCCAGGGGACAGAGGAGTGAGAACATATGAATCATCACCCAACCAAATCAAATTGTTTTGAAGACATATGAAATGTCATTATCTGGAATAATTCTTCAAGCATTCACCTGATTTTGGCTGCTTCATCTTTGATCTTTTATCACATGTTTTACATCAAGACAAGTGGCAACCAAAAGCTGACAGAATTTCAGTGGTTCAGACTCAGAACAAAGCAGATTAGACTGTTTTGGCATGAACACTTTGGAACATCATCTCCATTAACTATCAGGTCAGCAAAGATGGTCGGTTGGTCGTCAGTCTGTCCACTTTGGTCCGGACAGAAATATCTCAACTACTGGACAGACATTCATGAGCATTTTAAGGAAGAGAAAGAATCCTTATGACTGTTGATCAGACTTTATTCATACCTTCATATCTTCCTGACATTTTGTTTAATATACAGTATTATGGCGGTATTTGTGTAAAACTTTCTGTAAAATGGGTCAACTTGACATTACTCCACTGTACTGTAGTATTCCCTTAAAGTAGGCTGAGCTGATTGTCATAGCAACACTATTGCCACAATTGGGGGAAAAAAACACACACATGAGAGCTTTGCTTTGGCCTTGAAAAAGTGCAGCTTTTATTCATGACAAACTCAAACCTAAACTGTACATTTACTGCCCAACTGACAACTTCACTGCTCACCTTTTCCTACATTCAGCGCACATTCAACGTCGCTTCAACATCACTCTGACGGCATAAACAGTAATAAAACTGCTGGTTAATCCGGGGCCAAATCTAGGCCTTTTAAATTATGGACATATCAGACTGGAACCAACAAACAAAGGATTCAGACGCAGGACTCAAAAGCACAAGGTCTTTTACTGAAAAAAGGAGTTTGGTGCACAGATAATGAGTCCAAAAAAACAAACAAACAAAAAAACAAAACACAAAGTTATCCAAAAGACAGTAGGCTTAAGCAGGGTCAAGTATACAAAAAATCTGGTCAAATCCAAAAGAGAACACTAGAGAATATGTCTAGAACAACGCACTCAAGCAGCTGAGAACGAACTGGCAACAGACAAAGGGCAGCACAAGAGAGGAGGGGTAATGAGGGACAGGTGAAACCAATTAGGGCGGGGCCGGTAGTCACACAAGAGGGAAACACACAGGGGCAGAAATAAAGTACCTGAAATGAAAGACAAGGGTGAGTATCAAAATAAAACAGGAAATACTGACAAAAACTGTAAACAAGGAAAACATGACCTTAATGGAGGCATCAGGGTGTAACCGTGTGTTCACACCAAACGCGATGGAGGCGATGAAATCGCCCGCAATGCGAGTATCGCATCGCTTGATCACAAATGTTCACCTTTTGGATCATCGCTTCATCGCTTTATCGCGCGTGTATGCACCAGTATGCAGTAACGTAGACTGGCGGTCTGCTGCAATGTGAATTCATGCTAGTGCTAACCGTTGCTAACATGCTCCAGAGTCACATCTGATAGCTGTAAACAAGCTAAATATTCACAACTTACCGTGAAGCTGTACCTCCTCGCTGACCTTCTGCCAGGCAGCATCTTTTTTGTTGCGGCCCCGGTAATGGTACGACATAGTGTCGTATAGCTCTGGGAATCCGCACACTGCCACAATAAGTTTCTCCTCCATGTTTTGAAATAAGCGCTGTGTAACTACGTCGGTGACGTGGTTGGAGATCAACGCTGATTGGATGTCGCGGCGCAACGTCACGCAATGTCACTTGAAAAGTTAAAAGTTTTTAACTTCAAGCGACACACGCAATGACGCAATGGACGCTTCATCGCGTTGCGCTTATCGCCCAAATCGCGTCGCCTAAAGCGACATCGCGTATCATCGCGCCATTTACATTGATTTTGAATAGAAACTTGTGGCGTTCATCGCCTCCATCGCGTTTGGTGTGAAAGCACGGTAACACTAATCACTAATCACTGGTGCCCCCTTATATCTACAGTTTGTTATGTTGAATATTTTTACAATCTGTAGATCTGGATTTTCCATTTGTTATAAGCACAGCTTTCAAAGCAGACCTCATCCGTCTCATCTATTTCAGAAAATAAAATTTAAAAAGCCTGTTACCTCGCCCACTGCTCTTTTGTCTGTGGATCATTTCGAGCCATCGAACACTCAGAGCTTCATTGTCTGTAATTATGTCTTCACTCAGCATTGAATTGTAGGGTGTAAGTTTCGTGCTACAGTTGGAGTTCAGCTCAATCCATGATTGCAGCTCTGAGGAGGACAATTACTGAATTGAAATGGAGCCACCCGTGCTGCTGATCCTCTCACGCTGTTACAATTTATCTCCACTTTAATTTTCATGCTTTAATGTTCAAATGTATACTTATATAGATAGGTATAGTGCTGAGGCAGCCATGCTGATGTGATGATGATGATGATGATAAACAGTCCAAGTTTAGCTTAAATAGATTTTTAACTGGAGAAGTGTTGGTGGGCTGAAGAAGGCCATCTCTGACAGATTTAGGTTTTTTTTCTTGGACGCTACATTTTGAGGCACTTTGCAAATGACAGATATGCTTTCGATCCCCTGAGCCAATAGAACAGAGAAACCGTTTATGTGAAGACAGATCAACTTAGTCATGTTTATCTGCTCAGAGATGGATCAATGCGACCACATGATGCCAGTTGAGTTGGCACATTTGGCTGCGCCTCTGGTAACAGAATACTAAAATGTCAGCCAGCTCTGGCCCATATCTGGCTCTGTATAATAGCTGCTGGGGGGGGATTGGACTGGGCCAGTGGTTGCTAACAGAGTCAGCACAACTTTGGCTGATGCTGTGGGTTATTAATTATGAGTCTGGGAAGAGACAGCAACAAGACAAATTTAGGGTGCTGTTAGGCCAAGCAAGCACATGGAAAAAAAAGAAATGGGGATCTAAGGCAACTGCCAGTTCATATTTACATCAAACAGGAAAGGGAGAAAAACTCCTCCTGTATCACATAGTTGCCCCCCAAGTTAAATGTAGTCATACTCATGGGGGGCAGCAATTTGAGGGGAGACGCCATCCCCCTTGCAAGCAAACTGAGCAAAATTCATCCCCCTTGTTAGCAGAGAGACTGCAGGAACAGGAACAGAGGGTGTAGTTGAATGTGGCCTCGACCATTGCTCTAAAAAACAGTAGTCTAACTGTGCTGGCGCTGTCCATGGTGCTGAAGACACAGACAGATTTACAATTGCACCTTTTTCTCTCAGTCCCACCCTTCTGTTAGTTTTACGTTGGATTTATAACATTATATAACTCACATCTGTCAAACTTAAAGCGATATTCCACTTTGCCAGAATAATCCACTCAGTATGTTCTCACCACTATGCCGATGTGATGATGGGTGAAGGTCTTCAGTTCACAAAACAATCCTGGAGTTTTAGGAGAAACAGGGTAGCAGCCTCATCCAGTACAATGGCAGTGAATGGTGACCACGTATAAAACGTTAAAAAAAGAACACAAAACAAACACAAAATGTCTCCATCCTGCTTGTGTGGTGTAATCCAAGTGTCCGCGAGCCGCAACATTAAAATTTAACCACAAAAGACGCCATTTACGCCATGTTTTTAGCTGAAACGTCAACTGTAGCATGTAGCAGGTAAGATGTAAACATGGCGTCGATCTCGCGAGACTTTGTATATATCTTAATGGAAGCACGTGTAGAAATATTGCGAGATCGACGCCATGTTTACATCCTAGCGATTTTTCAGATGCTTTTTGTAAACACAGAAAAGTAGTTGAATATTGAGTCTCATTCCCAGGATGTAAAATACAGACGTTTCAGGTTTTTTTTTTTTTAAGGACTGAGTGTTGCCTTATCTCCCGCTCTGTCCTGCTCCAATTTTGCTCAGTTACCGTTCACACCATGAATCTGACACATGTCCAAGTGGCCATTGCACAGACACCCACAGTATTTTGAAGTGACCCGCTGATGAACCATCCAGAGCCTCTTCATCTCCTCAGTGTATGTCAGTGTGCAGTCTGCTGTGGTCCAAAACGTCCTCGCTGATGTAAACTGAGTGAAACTGAAGTAAATTATCCTGCTGCCTTAATATAAAAAAAATGAATATTGCATACTGTTAAGTCATTATATAGCCTGAGCTGAAAAATGGTGAGGATTTTCCCCCTCAGAGGACAATATTTTATTAAAGAAATACAAAAAGTGTATGTATGTGCAACACATCCTTATGTGAGCTGCGTAGTCACACAATCATTGCCTTAAAGTACCAAGAAACTTTCCCACCACAGCAGATATGCATGAAAACAGCCTTCTTTTGTCAAACCCATCTACATTGTTCTGCACAGTGAAGGTCAAACATTCAAATGTAATAAGCAGAATACATTTTTGAGCGGGGGGGGGGGCTTTAAGAAGAATTTAACTCGCACAGGATTTGGATAAGAATGTATGTTTACGAGTTCCATGCACTTTGTGATGACAAGATGTTTGTTTGTCCTGTTGTCCGTGGGAAGGAAAAAAAAAACCCATACTAAACAGTGAGTGACTCATCAGCACCAAGAAGAGACAAATGTCCTTCAATAAGTTAGTCCTGTGTATGGTATGATTAATAACCAAACAAATACTCAGGTGGAATTGTGTATTTATTTTTTACTTGACATGTGGTTTGAAATAATTAAAAAATATTTATTCAGAATTCCAATAAACGAGGCGGAGATGAACGGGGCAACCGTGTACCATCATGTTTAGAGTTCATCGGGTTCATCATCAGGATGATAAAAGACTTCAAATATTGATTAAATATTAAGATTCAACATAGGAGGGATGATTCATGACTTTCATTTTGACTGCAGTGAGATTTTAATGACTTGTACATGGATGGTATCTGCTATTTGTCATAATAAAAAATAATGAAGATGCATACTCATATCTGGTTTACAAGGAATAAACCTTGAAGGCCAGAGAGTTCAGCGGATGAATGGGTTTGTTTTGTTCATAGCAACCTGCGTTACCTTCCAGTATACAGTTCAATTCTCAAAATGAACTGCGAGCTGTAAACTGTAAAACTGAGTCTAAATCTACTTCCAAATTCACAGAACAACTTGCGCAGTTGTGTGAAAAACCGTCAGACGTTCAGCACAGTCCCATGACTTTAAATTTGTGCCCGGAAGGAGTTGCAGTAAATTGATTCAGCCATTATCTCAGAAATGTTGAAGGTTCTGCCGTAAATGTTTCTCACACACAGGCCCTAATGGTTGCTGACATTTAAGGAGGAAATTTGAAGTTTTGGTGGTTTTTGTCACCTTTTATTTTTTAAAAACAGGTGTCACTTTTCAAATAGTTCTCTCACTGAAAATGTCAAGTTATATTTTCAACTAAGAGCAGTGATTATTGTAAAATATGTCACTGCTGAAACAAATAGTTTGACAAAAAACAAAACAAAACAAAAACTACTCAGTGGCTTAAAAACTGAGTAAAAAGCCAGTAGGGCCTGAGTGAACCGTGTCTCCATGGTCAAAAATAAACTTTCTCAGTCACCAAAAAAGACACGTTCGCACCTCAAAACTATGAATTCAAGAATTGTGGCATGTCTACATTCACTACTATCCAGTACATAAACAAACAAACAAACAAACAAACGAACAAAAAACATCATAAAATGTCAGAAAAGCAAATATTCTTATGCCTATTTTCCTTATTAAATGGAAAAATACAACCTTACATCTCTCTCTTACGGAAACACAAGCTTTAATTGACCCTTTGCTAAGCCCCGCCCTCCTTAGTTACTGTTGCCAAGCCTCCCAAGCTTTCCATTCTCACACGGCATTTATGCAGTTTAGGGTGATAACGGTGGCAGATTTAGCATCAAAACTGGGAGTAATTCTTGAAACGCAAGGTCTTTGATTCCTTAAGGAAGTAAACGAAAGCAGATTCTCATTTCTAGCTGACAACGGTGGATTTTGTCGATTAAATTACGACTCACAAGCAGATTTCATAAGTGTAGCTGGCTGATGTACTCCCAGCAGCTCCTCGTTTTTTTCTTCCAAACCTCAGCCTTTTTGAAGACATTCCCATAAAAACGGTGCTATGGATCATATGAGTTGTACCACTACTCAGCCTCGTTAATTAGTCTCTCATCATCCCTGCTGACTGCTTTGATGAGCGGAAATTAAAAAGTCAAAAGCTGGCATTGATTCTGACCAAAGAAAATAGGTTGAAAGTGAAGAAAGTGCGTAAAACATCACAAGAACAGAGCCAGGGAAAATTTTGAACATGTTGCTAAGCCTGTTCGTTGAAGAATGGAGCAGATGAGGACAAATCATCGGACTAAAAATCATCTGACGTTCCCTTGGACAAGTTTTATCACATGCTCTGAGTGTGCGCTCTACTCACAACCGCGCCCAAAACAATTATAGTGGTGGCAGCACTTTAACAGATTGCGCTGCACTGCTGTCACAGATTAAAGGCTTTTAATCTTCGAGGGTATTCGCAAGAAAAAATAAAGCGAGGGATCGCAACAGCATCTGTTTTTTGTGAACGTGACAAAGCAACTTGATCCAAAAATTATTCTCATCGATCTGTCGGCTCATTACACGCTTCAACGCCTCAACTGCAAAAGATAAAGAGATTTTATCTCTCTGTTTGTATATTTTTTATTTGACCATACATTTTCTTTACTCTAGGGACTGATATTTCTCAGGTTTTTAGCTTTATATTGCACATGAAATTGCAATGTCCTGCTGGGTTTCAGTGATTTATTCATCGTTTCATCTAAAAGCACTGCAGATATAGTATAAAGAGCTCACCAAATGATTAGTGTTTATAGTTTCCCCACTTGTCACACGACCCTGGGTGTTGTTCTAATTTATCCCAGGAGCTGCAACATGTTAATCACAAGCATTGATCGTGCAGGGCTCAAGGCAGGGAGGTGAATAATTGAGTGCCTTGATCTTTGTTTACAGCAGAGGGGATGTGGTGAATAAGTCTGCAGGGGTGAGGGGAGCTTAATTTGCCCTGTCGTCGTACACACACACACACACACACACACACACACACACACACACACACACACACACACAGAGAGAGAGAAACAACATGATACATGATGATGTATGCACAAGAGGATTAATGATTAATGTGCCAACATGTAAATTCCTTGCACAAACACACCGGTGACGCAGGTAAACACAGCAGCAAGAACACAAGTATCGAACATGAAGGCAGAAAATTGAGTGCCTCCACAGACACAAACAAACAAACACACCCACAGGCAAACGTAAATAAAGGAAAAAGCCGGGAAAATCAACTTCCAGGAGCCGTGTTCACTCATTACCTTCAGTGTAGCTGGAAGCCAAATAGATTGAGTCAGTCTGACCTTCATCAAACACCTCGCCTATTGATATTTTAAACAAACACTGCTGATTCTGTTCAATGTCACATGTTACGTGGGAAGCGATTCACGAGAACTGGATGTCTAAGAAGTCTGAATCACAAGCACAAGGTTGCAGGGCAGAAGGAAAATGGTGTCGTTCAATCTGTATTTAATGCCAAAACACAGCAGCTGTTATTACACGTTACTTCTTGACTTTTCAGACTGTTACGCAGCCAGTCTGTCGATAATACGCCCCTTATTAGGCCATCACTTTCAAAAAGTTGCCAAACACCAATTTAAAATGTCTTCATCTCTGCTTTGGAAATCCCAAATTAAATCCCGCATTCGTGTGGTGTCAAAATAATGGGAAAAACGAGTTCTTGGTAAATCAAATGAACGCCCCCCAAAAGTCCGAACAAAAACTCTGCAAAAGTTTTGGTACACAACTTGGTGCACAACTAGCTGTTGACTTCATAAACACAGAATCAAGGCAGACAAAAGTAAATGTCTGTTTGATTTTTTTTTTTTTTTTTTTTTAATTAACTGACATATCGCATATCAACG
>JAJHUR010095419.1:1937-20439 GCA_027495735.1 Lutjanus campechanus | reverse complement strand
ATTTAAATCGTCAATTTTATGGCTGCATATTTTGTGCAGTCTTACCATAGACCTTTTCTACTGCACTGCATATTGTTATGAAGTAGCAGGATGAACACTTGAATTTTGTTCCATTTAGTGTCGCAGAGCCTTTTTAGTCAGCCAACATGCACAACAGATTTACTACATTTAGTCGAAAATCAAAGATAGGCCTCAGTAGACAGTAACAGAGTTAGCAGATAGCTGGTGAAGAAAGTTGAAGTTAGCACGGCAGCACTAAGAGGACACTGAATAATGTACTAAGATTCAGATGGAAACGCAAAACACAAAAATGAATGCTAATGTTTCTCAATGTCTGCAGCCAAAACAACTTTATCAGATCATAATATGACAGGGCTGTGCTGTCAGCTTGTTTTGAAGTTCTCCCCCTTACCAGGCTAAAATTGATTATTACAGCTGTGAATATTTTTGGCTGCCACTGTTGAATTGAGCCCAACCTCACAGACATGTTGCTTTACGAAACTGGACAAAATTATGCATATGTATGAGAGTCTCACAACATTTTTAGCAAGTCTTCTGAACTATAATTCTTTTTGCAAGTAGACACACTTGTATCTTTGAGGAATGGAAATAACAGTTTTCATGCTGCATTGACTTAATTCACTGAAAAATTGCCAATGTCCCCATTGTGTCACAGGCCTGGTTCACTTCATTACATATCTTTTAATAACCTTAGCAAGTTCCACTTCTTGTAGATGCACGGGCAAAGTTAAATTCCAAATTGCATCAAGCCTTCAATTACAGTAATATAGTGAATGTATATGCTGTCTCTAACCGCCCTCCAGCAAAACCAGGGTGGTCTCATACATTGCTGGTGACGTTCACCACGTGCGATAAGTTATCTTCACATTTGTTTTAATTAAGCACATTTCCATCGACTTGGCCTCTCTTTTAATTATTTTCCCATTGATTTGCACTGTAACCCAACATGCAGGTCAGTGAACAAGAGCTGCTGCTGCCGCTGGAGGCTCGTATCTCATAAATAGAGCAACAACACACACGCACACACACACACAGCCCTACATCTAAATCACTGAAACACACATGCACACGTGTGTAAATGAAATGACTAATATACATGTACTGTACAGTGACATGAAAAAGGACACACAGCAATTACACGAGTCCATGAACACACACGTGCACATATATCTTAACTCAACTTTATTTATATAACTTTCATTCACACATCAGGCCAAAAGAGCTTCATATAGCAAAATTAAAACCACACAGGGGAAAATAAAAAACAACATAAACAACAATAATTACATTTAATAAAATACCAGAATAAAAAATTACAACTATAAAACAATAGGATGTTAAAGTCACCAGATAAAATTCAATAGAACAAAATAAAAACAATGGAAAAAAAATAATAATTAAATTTTAAAAACTATAGCTATAAGATTATTTTTAAGTAAAAGTCACATTAAAAAGATAGGTCTTTAATTTTTAAAGATACCTAGAGAGCTTGCGATTCTAATATTCAGAGGCAGTGAGCTCTGCAATTGAGGGGCATAAAAGCAGGAGACACTCTCACTGGTACTTTTATGAGTCACATAAGAAACATTTAAAATAAAAGCAGTGAAGGTGATCTGTCTGGAACATAAAATGAAAGAAAACTTAGAAGTCAATATAATTTTACATCGACTCTAAAAGATAAAAGTAACCAGTGCAGCGTCTTAAGCAGCAGGATGATTCATTTCCTTGCTTTAAGTGAGACTCGTGTGGCCCCAGAATTCTGAACTAGCTGTACTTTTCTGTTGCTGTAGTTTTCAGGTAGTCCAGTAAAAAGTGAATGGCAGTGGACTGATCAGCTAGTAATAAAAGCACGAGTGAGTATTTCTGCATCTTTCCTGCATCTTCAAAAAAAAAAGTCTGACTTCCCTAAGATGAAAAGATGAATGTTAATGACCATGTTAAAATGAAGAATCAAATTTAAATCTAGTTTAAAATCACCCCCAAGTAAGGCCACCATGTATGTATGCATTTTTTTTCTTAGTACTTTGAATCCTATTAAAAGAGCCTTTTCACTTCACAGTTCTCAGTTTTTCAAGTTTTTACCCATCCATACACTGATGCCAGTGACACTGACAATAAGAACATGTGGTACATTGAGGTCATTTGACGAGACAGAAATGTATAATTGACCCTTCCTAAGTTCCGCCCCTTTTTGGTCTGTGCTCCAATAACAGTAGAGCAAGCCTGATACCCAGCAAAACCCTGGTTGAATTTCTCCTTTGCTATTTCCTGTACATGGTATTGTTTTTCAGGGTGGTGATGGTATGCCCCACGCCTCTGATTGGCCTACCTGATATTCTTACCCAACCTAAATCACACTCTTCATGCCTTTAGAGGGTGCCACACACACTTTACAGATTGTAAAGCCCCATAAGACAAATTGTTGCATGTGATTTTTGGGCCATGCAAAGAAAATTCGATTTGATTTGACTAAACCTGCCCAACCCAAACAACCCAAACCAATGACAGAAATTACTACTTGCCAATCAGACTCAAATTAGGGTGGATCATGACTTCACTCTCCTGGGAAAAAGAAAAAAGAAAAAGGAAAAAAATTTCAAGATGGTTAAATGCTGCTGCTGTGGGACCCGGAAAAGCAACATATAACCTATAGTTACATCTTATGTTATATATGGGCAGATAATGTTCGCTAAAAATGCTAGTTAAGTTAGCTGGTGTTTTGATGATATTAGCTACCAGATGTAACTAGCTAGATAATGACTGCAGATCTGTGTAGATTAGCTAGAATGTTAGCCAGCATCTTGCAAACATAAGTTATCGAATGTAACTAGCTAGCTAATGAATGATGTAGATTAGCTAGCTAGTTATCCAGGAATTTGCAAACATTAGTTATCAGATGTACCTAGCTCACTTACAAACGATCTATATTAGCTACTTTGTTAGAGCTGTTACTGCAGCACAGATCAAAAAGGGGCAGGACTTAGACTTACTTAGGTACTTAGATAGTTAAACGATAGTTAATTTTTGTACATAATGAAAACAAAATTGGGCCAAAAATACATCCTTGAGGAACACCATATTCCAGACCAGGAGTCTCTGATACATTAAGCACCCAGGCTGACAAAAATTGTCTACCAGTTACATAAACATGACTTAAAACCCAGTTAGTAAATGCTCAGAAAGACATTTACATTGTGCATTATACAGTAATAATGTATACAAATAATCACAAGATTATACCACAACACACACAGTCTAATGTTACAAATACCTGAAATGAAATAATGGCCACTAACTGCCTATTTTCCTTTATACCAGGATGGAGCATGGAGACAGAGGGATGGGCGTCTCTCAGCTTCGCTATGAGGAGGAGGAGGGTGAGTGTGTGTGCATATACTGTGTGTGTGTGGTTCATATCTATGCTAAATCTATCATGGACTGGCCCTCTGATAATAGAAACAGGAAATTAAGTCATTACACCCACTTTGTCTCTTAATATTATCGTGAGACGGTTGATCCATCGCACTAACTTATAGTTTCTCATTTGTCTCTTTTTTCCCCTAATTTGTTCTGAGAGTTTGTGTGGGTGAATGCTGTTAATGGGCTGTAAATGAGGAGTGAAGATTGTTTTTTTGTGCGCATTTATGAGTGTGTATTTGTGGGGTCAGGGAGTTGCATAAGCATGTGTGCGTGAGTCGGTGTGTGTTCCGTCTTCACACTGAGCAGCAGGTTCACAGGTTCTGTTCTTTTTCCACACACCCGATATTGGTTTGCGTCTCCCTGTTGTTTACTTATTCCACTTGGGGTTTTGTGTGCAATTAGTTTTGAAGTGACAACTTAATTGCCAGCAGATGATCAAACTCACATCATCCAGGTTTTTGTTGCAAAACAGGGATTATACAAGCCATACGCCAAATCACAAGCAAGCTGCAGGACTGAGTGATTCTGAATAGACTTGATTTGCTTTTAAGACTGCGCCAGAGAAGGCTGCTGTTGCTAATAAGCAGACATGATGTGGAACATAATTTATTCAGAGTTTGTTAAAGTGGTTTAACATTCATGAAAACACTCCTCTGAGTATGAGGGGATTAATGAAAGATCTCATTAGACAATCTGCCAGTGTTGCTGGCTGTCAGTCAACTTTTCATGCAACATTCATTTAAGTCACTTACTTTGAGAGAAAAAAAGGTCTTATTAAAGCTTGTTCTTTAGCTATATTACAATGGTGTTTTACAGCAACTTCAGCACTTTGCAGAAACACTTCATTTGAAGGGTGCGCATGAGAATGACATGACACGTCATAAGCATAACATGACACCTGTCTTTATGAATGTTTATGACTGTGGTCATTAAGTTTCATTCGGTCAATTATGTCATTTTTAATGTAAAGTTGACATGGTTTGAGATGACTTTCTTATGACAACTTGACATTTATCAAGACAATAATGCCTTTGTTATGGCAACTTGACATTAAACAAGAAAATAATGTTTGTTATGACAACTTGACATTAACAAATACAATGATGTCTTTGTTATGACAACTTGACATTAATTAAAGCTATGTCTTTTTTACAGTGACTTGACATTAATCAAGACAATTATGTCTTGGTTACGACAACTTGACATTAACCAAGACAAAAATGTCTTTGCTATGACAAGTCGACATCATCGTACATAAAGAAAGTATTTAGCTTTATGTGTTTTATTACATTGCATTAGTCATATGTGTTGGGTTTTGACATTGGCTGTCATGAGACCATTATAATTGTCTCCTGAATATTTTCTTTGACCTCAACTACAGGAAGGTCAAATGACATTTTGGACATATCACAAAGATGTCATTAAGTGTTATTACACTGTGAAATGCTTTGATCGTGGTGTCATGAATAAATGAATAAAGTTTTTATAACAAACGATGTCAACTTTGCATTAAATTACATAACTGAAAAAATGACACTGAACAGTCAAAACATTCATAATGACTCCTTCATGTTCATAAGCAAAATGTGGTCTTATTAAAGCACGCTCTTAAAGTAAATTGCCATGGCTTTTTACAGCAACTTCAGCACTTAGTTTTGCATTTAAATGAGTGCAGCCATTTATACAGTGTAATGCATATTCATGTAACCATCCATCTTTGCCCCCAGACCATCAGTCCATCTACATCGGCGTCCCAGTGCCTCGAGGATATCGACGCAAACGCAGGCGAAGGCGCTCCAGTCGTGAGGCCTCTGACATGGACAGGGACAGACGCTATAGCCACCATAGACACCACGACCACAACCACGACCATGACCATGATCGCTACAGAGACATAGATATAGAGGAAGGACTTATGGATTCAAACGAGCAGAGTCTCCAAGACATCAACCGCACAAGTAAGTCAGCTGCCAAACAGCAGCTCTGAGGCCTGGTCAGTTTTCATCTGTTGCTGTCTTCCTGCTTCTGTTGTGCTGGATTATTACTGCACCATCATTTTGATTGGCTGCACTGTCTGTCAATCACTGTGCTTCAATCAGGGTTCTTTTGCCAGACTTAACAGTTTGGATCTCAGTTCACAAGGCCAGAACTCATGTCACATGATTTGGACTCAAATCAAACTCAAGTCATAAATTTGATGATTTTAAACTTGACTTGACAAAATCAGAAAACTTACGACTCAACTTGGACTTTAACACCAATAACCTGTGACTTCATTAAGACCTTTTGACTTGAAAATGCTTGATACCTTCCCCCAAACCCAAAGATTAAAGCATATTTTAGTTAAAAGTTAAAAGTATGCCACGAATCAATTCATTGCTCTTGATTTCTTGTATCAACTACCGTTAAAGCCGGTTATTCCCAGTCAACATCTAAGTCCTCAGATCCACTTTGTTTGAACCACTCTGACAGCATCCAATCAAGTTGCAGGACAGAACCATGAAGAATTAACGTTACATGTGAAAAACCTCTAAGTTCAACAATTGAAGTTGCACAATGATGATAAGTTGAGGCTAATATGAACATAGTTAGTGAGCTAATGCTTAGCTAACATGAGTTTAACAGCAAGGTGACTTTGTAAATCAATGAGGCTGGGAACTCCCTGTTACATTATGACTTGTTTAGGACTTGAAAACTCAAAGCCTGACTTGGGACCTGACTCAGGACTTGCCTGTCTTGATTTGGGACTTGAGTGAAAGTACTTGTGACTTGCAAAACAATGACTGGGAGAAGAGTGACCGTTTACCTTTAATATATTTTGTGCTGACAGCAATTTAATTGAAGGGGTGTGCATAAGACTGACACAACACCATCATAAAACCATGTTATGACACCTGTCAAGGACTCTTTATGAGTGTTTATAACTGTTGTCATTAAATTTCATTTGGTCAGTAATGTCATTTTTAATGTAAAGTTGACATTGTTTGAGATGTCTTTGTTATGACAACTTGACATTAACCAAGACAGCATGGTCAATGTCGTCTTATGACAGCTTGAATCAAACTTAAAGAAACTATTCAGCTTTACATGTTAAAATTACATTAAACTGACATTGGTGGTTGGTATTGACATTGGCCATTATAAGCGTGTCATGAATATTTTCCTTGATCTCAACTACTGGTACATATTGGACTTGTCATAAAGATGTCATTATGTGTCATGAATGCTTCCCTTGGCCTCAAAGGCATTCTTGTCTTGGTTAATGTCAAGCTGTCATAACAAAGACATCTTCAACAACTGCAACTTAACATTTTTAAATGGCTTAACTGATCAAATGACACTGCCACGGCTGTGACAGTGTCATGTGAGTCTTATGCACACCCTATCAAATGAAGTGTTACCTGCCTGTACTTCAGCTGTGCGATATATAACGCAGAAATGTGTGAGCGCAGACTAAAAGAAACAGTGGCATACGGTACGATCTGGTTAGGGTTGGAGAATAAAAAAAAAAATGATGGAAATGAAGAACATTTTCTCTCATCTTGCTTCCATTATAAAGACAAAACTATGAATAGCCTCCCATACAACATCTGCCTCTTGTTGTGATTGCTGTGCAGTGAATACAGTACGGCTGCACTCTTTTAGAAACAGCTCAAGTGAAGTCTAGTGTACATAACATGATTTCTGCACACAGCTGCCAGGGTGACTTTTACTTTAACTATTAAAAGAAAAACAGCTGAAAAGACTGGCACAGACATGAACCAGACTGTGTCATGTATTACAATTTGTTGCGCTCTCCTACCTCGTGCTTTTGATTTGATTTTTTGCTTCCTTGCAGCAGTTTTAACAGTGAGCAGCAGGAGTGTAGAGTGTGGCTTCTGTTTCAGGTCGGGGTAATGAGTAGCCTGGCAGAACGCTGCCGCTTTGGCTTTCAAAGACTTTGGCTGGGAAAGTTGTCCACCTTGCTAAATCGATATGGTGCAATCAGCGGCAAGGCAGCAGAGGTGTTTACATTGTGTGGACTGTGTGCACTCACATTTACAGTCTTTTGCAGTGTGTGGACCTCAGAACATGAATATCAATAATGCATAATCATGCCGTTACCAGTATAGCGGGGACAATAAAGATGTACAGCACAACAACGGGAGAAAATGGAGCCGAGTGAGGCCAAGTAAACAACTTTAGAGAGCGCACAGCAAGGAAAATTGACTCTGATGATCCTCATTCTGAGCGTAAGAATGAACCAGGAGGACTCTTCTCTCTTTAGCAGCGAAAGTAGCTCATGATTCTTCATTGGGTTTGGACAAGCTGGTAGTCAAACTCTGCATCAAACATGCTATTTGAAAGGCGTAAATGATCGTTTTTATTACACATTTTTCTTCTAGTTTTGCATGATTTTTTTCACCATCACTTGCCATTCAGCAAAAGCAACACATAAGCGGAAATCGCCGTTAGTTGCTGTCAATAAAGCGCTTCAATATAATTGACTCACCCCGTGTACAGTAATTACCGTACAGCTCAGTCTATAGGTTAGCGGCACTGTATGTCCAGCTGACAGCTCATTACCCTGCAGCGCCGTTCATGAGCATGTGGTCAAATTCAAACCTCCGCAGAACAATGACATGGATTTTAAGCGCAGTAGGCTCATGATTGAATGCCTATAATCAGGTGGAAACGTGTGATCAGGATGTAGGCTTCAGCGCTGCGATCATTACCGCTGGTGCAGTGGAGCAAAAAAGATGCAACACCCCACAGCTGGTTGTAAACTGGGTGTAAGTGAAACGATTTATAGTTAGACTGTGATTCATATTGGAGAACACTAAGTGACTGGTCAGTTCGACTTGACCTCTTGGCAAATGAAAAGGGACATCCTGTTTGAGAACCTTACACAGGGGCCATGTAATTACTCTGTCTTTTCGACATTATATCTTAGGAAAGTTTTATAAACCTCAAGCCATTAAAGCCTGTTCAAAAACGACACTACAAATTGTCATTCCTTTCATTCCATCAAGTGTCTCCGGCGGCAGAGCGGCTACGTTACATCCTGAGCGAAGACGATGACATGCCCACGCCGACGCTCTTCACCGAGATGGACACTCTGCAGAGAGAGGGGGACGAGCTGGAGTGGAAGGAGTCCGCCAGGTGATGATTCAGTCTGTTCCAAAATACATATCAGGCTGTCCAGCAAACTATGTTCAGATTATGAAGTGACTCAGCACTTCCTCTTGAAACGTGTGATCAAATAAATTGTGACTCGAAAAAACCCCGCTGTAACATTGACAATGGCTGCATTCCATTTTGGTGTGGTCATTTTTTAAATGTCACAGTTACCGTCACTATATTGCAACACCTCTACCTCAGGCCCCAAACTGAAGTGAAAATAGTTGTCACTGCCAGACTGTGGAGACCAAACTGAGTTTTTGGGGCTGAAAAAGTCATAAAAGCGATTCTTTGACATACCAGCCACATTCCTGAGCTGTACACTGCTCCTCCTGTGTGAGTGAAGTGAGGCCTGTGCTTCTTTCAGCCTGTCTGCTTCACATTCATACAGTGTCGTACCTGGAAGGTGCCCGCTAAAAAAACTGCGGGAATCTCCTGAGCAGAGGGCGCCACCAGCAGAGCTCAACCGCCAGGCTCAAAGAAGCCTCCACGGTTATGTATTCCTCACCAGCTGCTTCTCTCTGTGTGTTCCGCTACTTTCAGGTGGGTGAAGTTTGAAGAGAAGGTGGAGGAGGGAGGAGAGAGGTGGAGTAAACCGCACGTGTCCACGCTGTCCCTGCATAGTCTTTTCGAGCTCAGGACGTGTCTCCAGACTGGGACGGTGCTGCTGGACCTGGAGGGCTACTCACTGCCTCAGATAGTTGGTAAATATGTCAGAATTTAGTTGTCAGATACCTGTTCTGTTATACAGTATATTCAGCCACTGATAGGGCTGCACAATTAATCGCAATTGCAATAAGATCACGATCGTGGCCAAGTGCAATATCCTAATCGCAGAATCTGGCCTAAAAATCTTGTTCTCCACATGAAAGAAAACACATTAATTTGGTACAGACCTGAATAAATATCACATCATCACAATTTTTATTTTAATGAACATTAAATTGTAATGCAAAACTGATTATTTCTACTAATCGTGTCACATATATTACAATTGCAATTTTAGTCAAAATAATCGCAATTGGGGGTGATAATAATTAATCGATGATTGAGTAAAATTGAATTGATCTTCTATCAAACAAAGATCTGAAATACAACAGTGATTACTTTTATGTGCTTTACGTGCAGCACACATTTTCAGATATTTAAGTATATGTGTTTGATATGTTGGCTGTGACATTTTCAGATGTCTTCTTTTGTCCGACCGACAGTCCAAAACCCAAAGATTCTTCATTTACTGTCATATAAAGACAAAGAAAAGCAGCAAATCCTCACATTTAAAGAAGATAAAACCAGCAAATATTTTAGATTTTTGCTTGAAAAAGGACTGAAACAATTTATCTATCTTGAAAATAGTTAGCAACTAATTTTCTTTCGATTGATTGAAGTGTTGCAGCTCTGATGTGACTAATGTTTCACAGTTGACTCCTGAGTCAGCTCCACTTGCTGTTGAAAACCATTTGTTGGTGTTGAAAGTTTAAGAAAATTGAGTAAGTGAGCTTTTGTGCAGCCCAAGCCACTGAGGCATCAGTTTGGCTTGATATATGCTCACATAATGTTAGCTTGTAGCGGTAGCTAGTATCTGCAAAGCTAACCTAGCTATCTCCTCCCTAGTTTGTCCCAAAGTTCATTATCTAAATTAGCTCCCAACAAAACCTCCAAACTGCAACATCTGCCATTTTTAATGAACCACGACACACCTGTACCTCAAATTAATCCTAAATTTGATTTAGCCTAACATTAGGTGTACTAATCAACAGCACTTCCTAAACGACACCCCTGAATTAATTCATTTTATTAGCTGCAGCTGTGTTTTCCCTGCTTTTGTATGGGCTGTTTCTTGAGCCAACCCAGAAAATCACAGAACAAACTAATATTATCATATTTAAATGCAAATATTGTAAGAGCTTCACATGCTGAAAGATTTTAACTTTTTTTTAAAATTTAATTTCTCATGAAATTTAGTAGTTAAGATAATGCTATTAATGTGTAGTATCATTATGGTCCACTTGGAATCTAGTGGCATGTTTTTGACTCACAGTGCTTTAACCAATAACCTTAGCTTCTCTAACTGTATTTTACATGTTAATGTGTGTTTTAGACCTTTCTTCATGGCAGCCATTTTGGCATGAAATACTAGTGTAAACACAGGTGTTAGCAATGATACTAATTAACTATTCAGGTCAAACAGAGTCCGGGTGCTGCTGTTGTGTATGTTGACTCACTGGAAAGACTCTGCTACACTAAATTGAACAGGACTGTAATTAGCATCATTGGCAGCACCTGTGTTGACTCTACTACGCCTGCCGGGGAAAAGGTCTGTTATAATATTTAACAGTTCTTTTCTTTATTTCTCATCAGATTTTAGTCTCTAGTCTAACTTAGCAAAGCTAAAAATTTTCTCTGCTCAGTCTATTCTAGTGTATTACCGTATTCTCTAGCCTTTAAACTAACTAGGGGCCAATACGAGGCACACCCTCACCATACACTCTTCAATAGTTGAATCTAAATAGCATGAGCATGAGCATTTCATGGTTCCTATGCTAGCTAGCTAGCTAACCAACTGAGTTACTTTCAGTAAGGCTGTGTGGGCTAATGGGTCATCATCAATATACCATAACAACCTTTTTTAGCTTTCCGTGTTGTTAAATGTCGACATTTACAATGAGTGACACAACTGTCAACTCATAATTCTACCACTTTCCCTCTACCAGTCAACGCGCACATCAAAACGGAAGCTGCAGATGCATTAGTATGGTGGGTCCAATAAATCAATGAAACAATCAATAGAAAAAGAATCAATTGCAGCAGTTACAGCCTTTCCCAGTCTGCAGCCAAGTTAAACAGCCACCGATAGTTTAAATTGAAGCTCCTTACATTGCAGTTTACATGTACATACCTCAATGCTGTTGGTTAACAGCTTATAGCTCATTTTTTTCACTACTTGGTCCAGTGACTGATAGAATAATGTTAGACATGTCTGAGAAAATAGGTTGCATTTTGCTCCGTGGTCAATGGTGTTCTCATGAAACATGCATGTGTAGAAATTTTGACTTATCATCTGTCATCTAGTAACACTGTGCTACATCTGTACTAAATTAATGTACCCAAGAGTTTGACCTTCATTTAGTTTGATCTCCAACATGTTTGGTGTCTCTAAACTGATCACAAATGAACAGGACCTTGTTACTTGGTACAGTAAAATCTGGTTTAATTCCTCGCTGTTGTTCTCATTGACCTGTTGTTGGAGTTGGAATGTTTATTAAAGAGTAACTTTGGTATTTTCCAACCTGTACCATCAGTGACTAATGGGAACAACAATTCTTGAAATTTGTGCAGCTTTTAGTGAGACTGCTGCAGGCAGCAGAAGCAAAACTAGGCTACATCATAATCTCTGCAGGCAACTGCACGCTGTCTATGAAAGTCCACTTAAAGTGCTTGATTTTGCCACTGACAGGCTGAAATTGTTATTCTAAGAGTCTGACAACATTATGGGAAGGATCCCTACTGAGATACACCTTTTTGTTTGAGAGTAAGATATGTTTTGTTTAGCTGGAAACAGCCACTGCTCCACTTACAGAAGCAGTAATTTCATCATCGTAAAAAGACACAATAATTCGAACTTGACATAAAGAATATAAAACTCTGGTTGTTTGGTCAAAATAAACCCTTATTTCTCTGCTTTAGATGTGAAAACAAGGCTCAGCAACAAGGATTGCCTGCTTGCCCCGGGCAAGTAAAATGCCACTAAATCTAGCAACTCACTTGCCTGAGTGGGCAAGTGATAAAAAAAAAAATTAAACTCCAGCCTCCATTAAAATCCAGCCTCTCAAATATGGAGATTTCCTCCTTTTCTCCATTTATTATCATATTAAATTGAATATCTTTGGTTCTGGACTGACAAAACAAGACATTTTCACTATTTTACTGATGGTTTCTTGACGTTGCAGCCCCAAATTAAACTTAGTTTAATTAACTTTAGTATTTGCTATTATTTGATAACTGCTTTTAAATAAAACAATTTGTACAGGGGAAAGTAATAATTGATTTCAGGCAAGTAGATTTATGAGCCACTTGCCCAACCAGACAACATGGAAGACATTTTGGCTGTCCACAGATTTTACCCTGCTGCCTCTCTGATGTCAAACCTTCCTCTCACTCCTCTACCTCAGTGAATTAAAGGTTTTTGTTGAGTTTTAGCTCTATCTCTGTAGGGATCCATTCCATAATGTTGTCAGACACGTAGAGTAACAGTATCTGTCAGTGACAAAAACAAGCACTTTTAGTGGGCGTACTTTGATGGTATGCAGTCGTCCATAAGGATTACATTGCAGCCAGTTTCGCTGGCTCCAGCGCTCTCCCTCAGTATTGGACCAGTTTCAAGAATCGTTGTCCCCATTAGTCACTGAGACACAAAACCATGAGAAAATAGAGTCCAGGGTGAAGATACTGAAGATACCATTGAACTGTTCTTAGAAAATGTCTGTCTGCTGTGGGGAGTTCTCCATAAATAATTATGATAACACACAGACAATCTGAGTTCATTCACAGGAGAAGCACAAACACTGTCTGTAGCTCTGATTACCCAGTCTCAGGACAGAAATCCACCAGCACAGTCATTGTTCACACTGAACAGGCAGCGCTTTAGTGCTACTTAAACGGACAAGTTTTAAACTGTAGCTTGTCACTATTGCAGGATATTGTATATGAGTTAAGGAGCAATTGCATTGGTGGCTATTTTAATTGTTTTCTGAACTATGCTCAGTAATATGAACTGCCCTATACTATATTTATTTAAGACCATTAATTTGGGAATTGCAAAACTAACCCTAGTCATGTGTCCTCCACAGAGCTGTACATGTATTTATAGTACATTAGGGTTGTGGTATGAGACTTACAGCTGCAACGCTTAATTGGTTAACCAATTATTAATCAATTATTACATCAATCCCCAACTATTTTGATATTCAGTTAAATGGTTTGACTGTTTTTTTAAAGGAAAGAAGTCATGTGAATATTTTTTTTACTCCTCCAGGACAACAAACTGACTATCTTTGGGTTGTGGGCAAAACAAGACATTTGAGGACGTCACTTCGGGTTTTGGGATAAACTGATTGACATTTTTCAGTTTCTGACATTTTAATAGACCAAATAATTAATCAATAGAATATAATCAACAGATGAATCGATAATGATAATAATTGTTAGTTGCAGCCGTAACCATCTTAAAACATGTTCTTCTTCTTATTATTATTATTATTTTATAAAAACAGGGGTCTTTTTGGTTGTACAAACACTTAATTACACTTGAACAAAATATTATGTATTGACTGACATCTTACATAATATGAACTGTAACTCCATATACATCATAGATAAATATATGGAATGATAATTGTAAATTTTCACAACACTATGAACCCTATTTTACATTCTGAATAGACTGCAATCAGGGTGTAAAATTATTATTTTTTGTACCAGTCAAGTGGCTAATACATGCTAAAATGTCATTAACTTGATTGTAATGTATAACGTAGTGAGAAACTACAGTATTACAATGTGAGTATTCTTCAAACTGGCAACACCGGATCCCTGTTTCAAATATCCTCACGTGAAATATAAATGTGTCCCTCTCCAGATGACATCATTGAGAGACAGATCGCGGAAGGCATGATATCTCCTGACCTCAGAGAGAAGATCAGCTTTGTCCTGCTGAGGAAACATCGACACCAAACCAAGAAGCCGATCCACCGCTCGCTTGCCGACATCGGCAAATCCAGCTCTTCTACCGGTGAGTGTCGGAAATGATCATCTAGCTCCATCTGAGGAAAAACAAATGACATCATGGAACCACAGTTCCCTCTAGAATGAGAGTTTACTGACCTACAGCACTGACTGAATCATAACTCTTTCTTTCTTTGACTCTAATTTATATCTATAGCATGATTAATGATGAGAGCATGCATTATGACATGCCATCGCATGAAATGAAAATGCGTCCCTGAGATATTGCAATTTCATCTCTTTATCAATAATTGGGCCATTCTGGTCCCATGTATAATTTTGCAGCCTCTGAGAAGCTCATAATGGATACTGTATATTTGACTCGCTTGGTAAATGAACGCACTCCCGCTGTCAACAAGGCTCATATCCTCCACAGGGGATGTATTAATGTTTGATGAGTTAATTACTGCCGTAGCATTTCCTCATCTCATCCGGGCAGGGCACATACTGTTAGATAAATCATAAAGCATCACCTCCGACCGCTCTGTCACTGTCTGTGTCTGTTTCTGTTGCCCTTCCCTCGCCAGGTCGAAACGTAGGGTCCCGAGGTGGGCCAGTTCCAGGGCCAGTAGCCAATTTTAACCGATCCACAGAAGACCTCAGAATGAAACAGCAGCCCTCCAACTACGGTCGTCTGCGTGAGTGTCTCTCCAGCAACAAACATCTCTCTCTCCTTGTCCCTCTTTCTTTAAGGTTTAACAATGTTTGGTTAGGTTTTGAGTCTCAAAAAGCCAGGGTTTGTTTTGTTCTGACCGTTGCACAGGTCTTGAGAATCATCAGGATTATATATATACAGTATATATAGAAAATCATATAGATGTATTGACACGCTGTAGTCAGAAACAAACCTGCAGCTGTCGTGTCAAAAAGCCTCAGGTGATGGGCCAGTAAGGTCTGGGCTTGATGCCACAACACCTTGTCAACCTTATTAAAAAACTCAGTCATTGCCCTTATTTCGAAGTTTGTATCATAAACAGAAAAATCACTATCATAAAAGAAAAAAATCACTGAAGGAGCAGCAAGTTCAGCCGTACAAAGTTTATTGACTTCTCTGACATAGAAAAATCAACAAGCCTGGGTCAAACCCGGGGTTAGACTGAAGAAAAGAACTTAATGCACCTGTCTATATACTATTTGGAGGCTCAGAAGAGTCTCCTCCTCTCTTGAACATTTTGGATCACACTCGAACATAGTCGTCTCATAATTCACAACACAGCAAAGGTCTACCTCCCTTCAATCCACGTGGTTTCAGGTGTTCTGTTTTTTGAAACAATGTAACTCATCATTATCTGTTTACCCCGGGTGTGCCATATCGTGTTTTCCAAAAACGATATAAAATATCGTATCACTTGCTCAGTCATGTGCTGCAGGCCAAATCTACCCAGGAAAGTTTCCCCGTGCATGTGGACCAAGGACAGTACCCTGCAGTGAATTCTGCCACTACACAGCCAGCAAGTATCAGCCAGATTGATCTGTTAAAGTGAGCTATTCATGCTGAGAATGATGGACTCAGCAAGGATGAGTGAAGCCCTTCACCCATTCATCCCAACACAAACAGGACATTTGTTAACCGACCTCAATTTATTACTGACGTCAGTCAGTCAGACGTCAGAATTCAAATAGAGCTCACTCCCTTTGTGGGTAAAAAAAAAAAATAGTACACTGATATCATCTTATCTTTGGATTTTTCCAGAGCTTTCTAATCACCAGCTGGCATATTAAAACTAAACATGTGATTTGGATGTCAACTTGTGTTTTGCATTAAAGGAACAAGTTTGACTCTTTTTTCTTTTTTTGATTGATTTTCAAGTTTCCATTTAAAAAAATAATTCAGCTAAGTCATGTCATGTCTTGTGTATTATGAATGCACAACACTGGATTTTTGCAGATATTCAATATGCAGATATTTTCCAACTCATTTTGATTCTGATACTGACACAGAAAATGAAGGCTCTCCTGCAATGGAATTGACATATTATTATGCCTGCTGTTATTGTGATGGTCCATTGGTAGATGCAGACATAAAACACACACTGCTTATCACGGTGCAAATTTGTGGTGTTGAAGGAGTGTGATTTGACTCCTCCTCACATGGCCAATGCTGAACAATCATTGCAAATAGCAACTTTTATATCATTTCTAAAACCCTCCACACTGCAGACATACTTGCATAATTAAATTGCCATCTTATTGGCCGGTCACATCCGCAGCAATGTTCATTTCGGCCAATACAGTATTTCATTTTAAGGCTTTTGTCGGGCAATACCGATGAAGTGCCAGTATTATCATGCATCCCTATTACTCAATGTGCTTAGTTTGAGAAATGGGACAAAGTACAAAAGGAGTTTTTACCTTTTTTGTTGCTGCTTTACTTTGCTCTGTCTGTGTATTTATTCTTAAGTTCTGTCCTTGTTTGAATGCATCTACAAATATGAGGCTGTTATACAGTTAACAATAAATAATCTATTATCTGTAGCATGTAATTAAGATGTTCTAACTGTTTCCACTCCAGGTCACGCCCAGAGTCGCAGTATGAATGATATTGCAGATACTCCCAGCACAGACCAGGTGACTCATTTCAATCTTCTCCACATCGTTTTAAAGCATTAGAAGGATACTGAATGAGTGTAATAAAAGATCACTTAACACTGCAATCTCAAATTCAAGCTGTATCGTATTTGCAGGGCTTTGGGTTTATCCCTCAGAGTGTTAATAATGGCCGAATTCATGTTCCTTTTTATCTTTTATAATAGCAAAATGTCTATTTATCTACATGGAGGCCATCTCTGGGGTGTATACTCATTTTCCACAGTGTTGCTTCCCATTATTGGTGAGATTACCTTATCGCATGTCTCAGTAAGGTGCTGTGCTGCATTGAATTGATTGTTTCAGCGGAGTGGTGAGAGCCAGCTCAGTCCTGAGTGTCATCAATCTTTCATTGCAATTGCCAGTGAAGGTGACAGCTAGTGATAGAGGAAGCGTGCGAGCACATAACTCACCTATTTGTGGGGCCGGTGCAGTAATAAGGCTTAAACCCGGTGACACATGCTTGGACGGACGCAAGGGCGTGCTGTTGGCGCTCGGATTAGGATACTGGGCTTTGAAACAGACAGGTCAGGATTAAGTGTCATCCACAACGATGACTAATACTAAAACTAATGTAGGAAAATGAATAAATGAGAATTTGTTTGGGAGTGTGCGATGTGGGTTATGAACTTTATTTGTTAGTGCAACTGTGAGGACGAGTACTGGTCGTCCAATTCCAAGTACCCCAGTTATGAGTGGTTGGCTGGATGTTCGGATTGTATTTACAGGCCTACAGTGGGTCACACGTGACAATGGACAAGTGATAGTTTGTTACTGTGTGTGTGTGTGTGTGTGTGTGTGTGTGTGTGTGTGCGCTACATTGTCCGTGTCGATATTGAGCTGGCACCCGGAAAAACATAGATCTCATCGTCCTGTCCGCGTGCTTGGCCCTCACATGTAGCCACAGATTGGGGCTGTGGGTTATTGGCAAGGCTCTCCAATTATTGAGTGTTATTGTGCTGCCGTCCAATTTCCTGCCACACCTTTACATGCAATCAGACAGGTCAGGTTAGCGTGCCATCCCTGTTTCAGGCACAGCGGTGTCAGCCTATGTTTGTTTTACCGCTCTGATTGCTGTTTCTTGAAGTTTAAAGCTCTGGGGGGAAAAGCAGGGTTGTTAAGAGGCCCTTGTAGTCAGATGAATTTTACAGAGACTGATAGCAACAAATGATGAGAGGGTGAAATGTTAGTGATCAATATAGGGATATCCGGTCATTGCAGCCACAAAAACTGAAATAATAAATATATTTAGGGCTGCACCCAACTATTATTTTCATGATTGATTAAAATTATTTTCCTATAAAGCATCAGTAAAAGAGGAAAAACTCCATTATAATTTAACCAGCACCTGAGTCAACAAGTGCTTGTTTGATTACTGCAGTTGATTCACTTTACCGTCACACTTGACGCAGAAAAGCAGCAAATTCACACATTGCACAAAACTGCAACCAATTTAAAAACAACAGGACTTGAGCCAAAGTGCTTTCAAAGAGCAGCCGAGGCAGACGGGTTAGAATCTGTCCCAGTACAT
>JAJHUR010095418.1:0-10203 GCA_027495735.1 Lutjanus campechanus | reverse complement strand
AAATTTCCTTTTGGTTGCTCATGGTAACCCTGACCCCAGCCCCTGACGTAGCGGTTCTTATTCACTTGGTCCAGCAAAGAGTCGGTAGCACCCTGGTGACGGTTTTCAGCGCTTTCAGGGTTTGTTAGCTGTTAAAATGCAAATAACTGGTTCTAAATTCAGCTCTGGCTCCAAACCAGCCCTAGAACCACCTTGGTTGAAAAGGGGTATGCTTTGTCTTTGCTCTCCCTATTGTCTCCTTCCTTGTCCTCTCTGTTCACTCATCATCCATCGTGGGACCTCCTTCTGTCCCTCTCTTTCTCCCTTGGGTACATGCAGTCCTTGTCTCTCTTTCCCCTGTGCCCAGTAGGTCTGTTCAGTAATCCATCCATGTTTGAGTCAGCCTCTGATCTTTGTTGCATGATGTTTCTATTCTCTTGATATCTGTCTAATGAAGGCCTGAAATACCCAAACAAACTTTAAGAAACATTGTTTGGTATCCAGACTCACCTTCCATTTCCTTCTCGCGTTGAACTTCTTAAAGTTCTTCATATTGATGGAGGATCGATTCCTCTTGGCCACCTGTTTGCGTGTGATGGGCTGAAACAGACGACAACATTTGGACTCATTATATGCAACATGAAGCAGTGAACTACTGAAGCAGCTCTGAGGCCTTAAAATGGTAGAAGACTTATAGTAACCTTAATCCATGGATGAAGCAGACACTCCTCAGCTGTCATTCTATCACTGAAACACACATCAACACACAAGTCATGACAACACATCAGGAAAGCAGTAAGAAGGAACAAGTAATCATCTTGTGTTAGAGACTCACAGAAGATGGGGAGAAACACAAGTATAAGAACATAAAACAGGATCGCTCTTTTTAAAATACATATCAAACGGTGAGCTGAGGCACACTGGTGTGCTGTGAGGAAAGTCCCGGTGTGCTTTGGGATATTGTGACACCACATGTTATTATTGCAATACACAGCTAAACACAAAGTTAGGAATGAACTGGTAATTTACTGTGTCGGGACTTTGTAGCCATTCATTTCCCAACGCAGAGACAAATTTTCTACCCTGTTTAAAAAACTTCCATCAAAGTGAATTCCAGTTTTTGCTGTTCTCGCGGTTTGTGGAAGGTGGGAATGATTGATGTCTACTTTTCACCCCACATGCTTTCCACACACTCTGATTGGCTTGTTGGCTACTCATTGGTTAGGTTGGTTAAAGAGGCTATTTTGCGTGGATATGACAGGTTCACCTTCAGGTTTTGTCTTGCCCTTTGGTGTAACTTGGGCACAACAAGTTTGAAAACCACTGACATAAAGAATCTTGTTGTATTGAAACAAAGACGTTACTGCTCATTATTATATGGAAGGAAACAATGAATCAGCAGCTATATCACAATATTAATTATACTGTTATAATAATCTCTCACTGTAACTTTTTTCTTATGAAGCCACTGTCACACAGTGATCCTAATAATGATAATAAAATATGATTATTTTCTGTTATTTTGATGATAATATATTGTTACTTTTCAGGAAATAAAAAGAAACCCTGAACTGAACTGAAACTGAACTTAGTCAGAGTTAGTAGCTCTTTTTGTACTTTTCACAGTTAAATATTTGTAAAATTCACAAACATAAAGTGTGACCAATAAAAAATAAAAATGTCAAAATATGGACATACAAAGACTGTGTCCAACAGCAGTGATATGTGAATGATTTACTTAGATATATATATCAGATTCCTCTACCCTTTCTGCCTTGTGTTTTTTTTGTTTTTGTTTTTTTGCATCTTGAACATATCTGAAAATCCCTGAACAAATTTTACAAACTATTCCTCCCTTTCCTGGCTCATATCAGAGAAAATATCCAGCTGCAACTGTTCCATAAACATGTTTTTTTATCTCTTCACCTACTGTGAGAATCTTTGTTAGTTAGACTTAGATGCCCTTTAAAGCCTTAATCACATTTTGTTGCTGCTGTTTGTTTTTCTTTTTGTGTATACTAACCTCGTTATCATGCCATTAGTCACTATTTGATTTTTTAAAATCTGGAATCTAATCTAATCTGAACTAAGTAACTAACATACACTAATCCCTGACTCTCACCACACCCTGCAGCTGAAGTGACCTGACAAGTTGCATTACTGCTCAGCATGGCAAACTTGCTCTCCCTCTTTCTACTCACACACACTCAGGCAGGCAGACACACACCAACTTCAGACAAACCTTTGACTCATACTATGCTGCTAATGGAACCGCTTCTGTTGCCATTTTTATGTCAAGAGACCATACAAAAAGTCATCAGAGCTGAGTAATGTTGTGATTTTGGTTTTGATGAGGTTGAAATTTAGTTTGTGTTTCATTCTTTTTATCCAAAGTAACTGTTTGGTTTTGACATTATTTGTTATAGAGTGCATGGTTTTCCTTGTTGGGTGTAGTCTCCACCAGAGGTACAATAACAGCACTGTTTTGTTCACACAAGATGTATCGTGTCTTATTTCATCTAGCAGCAGAGACAGGCCCTGTCACTGTCACAGTTACGACTGCTTTATTCCAACAACCTCACTACTAATTATTCTCTATAAACTAATCAGGAGTGTACAGCTTATGATACTTTATCCGTGATAAATTCTGTACATACGTGTGATTCTTCACCAAGAGTTTCTCAATGAAGTCTTTGGCCATTGAGCTGGTGGTGCTGAAACACCGTTCATCAAACTCATACTTCATGGCAATGATGTTCCTCAGGGTCTCTTCATTAGTGTCACCTTGGAATGGAGACATTCCACTCAATCTGAGGACAGAGACACAGAAAGAATGAGACTACAGTCTGTCCACATCAGTGAAACCAGCGAGTGTTCACTGCTGTGGCTCAGTTCACACAGTGTGAGATAGTGACAGACAGCATGTTTCCATATGAGCACATCAGACAGGCACATACACAGATGACCAAAATGTCATGGCCACGTCCCCTTTTGGGGGATAGAAAACCGAAGATCCTACACATGTTGATGCAACTTGGCGTGTTTTTGGATTGCAGGTTTGACAGGTGTGTATGCATTCATGTCATGTTAAACAAACCTTTGTCTTATAGACATAACTGCAGGGCTGCAACTGATGATTACTCCCCTTGTCAATTAATCTGTTGATTATTTTCTCAATTAATCAATTTAATAATCCTGTTAAAATCTTGTTAGTTGAAAATTGTATATGTCCATGTGCTCCACGTTTGGACCTATTTTAAGTCTTTCCTGTAATGATTATTGTCATTATTTATTAATCTGTCAGCCATTTCCTCTATGAATCAATTAGTAGTTTGGTTCATACAATGTCAGAAAATGTGGATCAGTGTTTCCCAAAGTCCAGGATGACCTTAAATGTCTTGTTTTGTCCACAAAAATATTCACATTTAAGAAGGTGAAATTAGAGAGTTTAGACTTTTTTTTCTTAAAAAATTACTCAAACTAATTAATTGATTTTCAAAATAGTAGATTAATCATTGCATCTCTAAATATCTGATAATTATTGTCAGCCCAGGACCTCTTACAAGACAGAAAATATACTGGGGACTCACTCATGTATGTCCCATAAAATAATCTGACACAGCCGACCTTTTTTACTACTTAGTTATGTGAAAGAGCAACACAATAGAAATACTGTATATTAGAAAGCATTCTAAATATCTGCAACATGTCAACACAAAATAACATGAATACACATACTGTATATCAAGAGAGTATGTTTCACTCAACATAAAATAAAACGCAGATTTTAACTATTTTAAAAAAGACATAATAAAATGTATGAAATAATATAAAACATAAAGAGAACCATTATAAGCTCAGCCTGGAAGGCGAATATAATAGACCTCTAAAATCATTTGCGGGAAGGAAATGGTTTGTATAAATGAGTAATGATTGCTAAGTCTAGTAATAAAATAAATGCAGGCTATTGAGAACCACTGACTTACAGAACTAAACCTTACAGGAACAATCTGTAGCCACTGCACGTGAAAAAAATGAGTAAAGCAGTCCAAATAGCAAGTTGAAGCAATAGACTGTGTATGAAATAGGTTGTAATCCTGTTTCATATATGATCTATGGTTGAAGAAAGTTGTCTCCCCCCCACCCCCTCCTCCCCAGACACTGCAGAGACAGGCAGGCTGCAGGAGCTCTGCAGGAGCGCAGGATGTACACAGCCTCATAAATTGACAATAACAAGTGATGACAAGTCCTCCACTCTGAGTTGATTGGCTGTTTATAACTGTCAGTTGTCCATCAAACCGAAGTTAAGCCTGTGATCCTGAAAACAAAAGCCCACTGCTCTGAAAATACACACTCCAGATGATGAGTTACTGTTAGTGGCTGCCTGTCTCACTGCTGCCAAAGTTCATTGACATTTTGCTCAATTTAACAATTATAAACATCTACGACTTCTACACAATTATTCATGATTTCTTATGACTCATAAACAGACAAGAACTCATTCAGTGACAATTCAGCTTTAATTTGAACTCTGATGAATGTGAAACAGACATACAAAACAGTTTGGAAAAGAAATTTCAAATGGGGACACTGTGGCTGCAGTCCTCATGTCAAGTGAAGTGAGTAGTTCAACTTAACATGTTTCATTGATCTCTGTCATTGATGACTCATCATGCTAATTTTATGATTTACTATAGTAAATATATTCCATATTTTTCCTTTAATAAATGAAGGTTGATCAGTCAGTTGTAATACCACTCAGTCTTCTAAGTGTATCAACGAGCCCACGCAGGCGCTAGATGCTGCTTTATGTTGATTTACCAGGTATTTTTAAGCAAGTGTTGCCAATAAATAATAAAACCTGTTAAAGATGACTGTTTGATTTAAGCTAGACTGAGATTTAGTTACAGTCTGACGCTGCTGTACTGTAACATAATGACTGAACTCCAGCAGCCTCTCACTCAGCTAATGTTGCTCTCCATCACCATCATTCATGTTTCTCTCATTATGTGAAACTGTGATCTTCCCCCCAAAAGGGGGCGCAGCCTTGGCAACTGGTTCAATGATGTATTCCCTGTCTGATGTATGCCTACAAGCACTGACATGCTCCCCAACACACAAACACGTACAACTTACAGTATGTAGGTGATGACTCCAATGCTCCTGCAGGAGAAACAAACAGAAGACACAGACGGTCATGTGCTGAAGTTCAAACTTTTTCCTACTGGATAACAAACGTTGCACATTCCCTCAGCTCCTCAGTGTCATACTGTAGACTGTGTTATTCTGTTACTGTTTCAGATTGAGACTCCTGATAACTGGGATGTTGTGCAGTGATCTGGGTTCAGACAGGCTCCAACATGTCACATACATACTTAAGAGAGAGTGCTCACCACATATCTGCTGCTGTGCTCAGAGGCTCGTTGTTGATCACCTCAGGGGCTGAGAGAGACAGAGACAGGGGGAGAGAGAAACGTGGTAAGATGTCATATAGCAAACTATAGTACTGTGTTTAAAGGAGTATGACATACTTATGACTTATGACATTCCTTAAAAATCCAGACATGTTTTGAAATGCAAAAATATTGCAGTCTCTTTGTTTTGTCTTATATCTTTAAATATCATTTTTGTCTTGATACATCATTTTTGCCTTGTTCTGACTTTTGGAATGTTTTTGTCTTGTTACATTATTTATGGCATTTTTGTCCATCTTGTAACTCTTTTATATCATTTTCATCTTGTAACATCTTGTTAAGTTACTTTTTTCCTCGCTTATTATGTTTTTAACGTCACTTTCATCTTGTTAGGTCATTTTCTTCTTGTTACATTGTTTTCATCTTACTGCATCAGTGGTGGCTATTTGTCAAAAAAGAGTCTCTTCAAAAAAATATCAAACTTTAGCTGGATTGTACTCAGGCAGTTAAGAAGTCCGAGGTCCAGGTGAGATCCATGTTTAAGGTTATTCATTTCCACGTCAAAAGCAAACATATATGGTGCTTTTCATTACATTGAATTCTGCCTCCTCGTCTCTTCTCTCCTCTGTCGACCCCAAAGTCGTTTCCCCTCCGCCATCATGAGGGATCTTTCAATTGCTTAAATGTACCTGGAGGAGACGAGGAGTGAGGAGAGAGGAGGCTTCTAGAGGAGCTCAGAGCGAGGACACATCCTATGTATCCTGTGCAGAAGTGTTTTATCAAGAGGAGTGACGCCGATTGGACAGTTTGGCCAATTATCATCCTGCATCATCAGGACCCACACAGGGAAATCAAATTCTGACTGACACAAGTTTCTGCAGCACTTGAATGATTCTGATGTGAATATTTATGTCCATCAGCGTCACAAAGAGCTCATGAAGAACGCAAACAGGTAGAGAAAGGATGAAAAGGATTCTGGTACAGTGATGATTCAGAGATTATTACTGTGAGATCACTGTCACACACTTTTTGATGGACTAATCAGGGAAAGACCTGCAGTGGTGTGTTTACTTTACAGTGTCATGTACAGGGATCTACAGATATCTCGTCATCACTACCTAAAGTCAGACTGACTAAAAGGAACCGAGTACTTTTCATTTCACAACTTCATCTCCTCCGTCCTGGCGTCTCTTCTCTGTATCTCTCTCTCTTAAATCCTCGCTGGGTGGAGCTAAGACGCGAGGAGAGGAAGCGAGTGGAGGAGATGAGGAGATGAATTTACTGAATGAAAAACGCCCATGTTCTTCCTCCCCTGCTGCCTCCCTCTTGGCTCTGATAAAAAACTGTATCCCTTCCTGGTGCATGACAGTAATGGACTATCTATATTTCAATATGTATGTATATGTATGTAAAGTCTTCTCAATTATTTATCTGCAGATGATTGGTCCATGATAAAGCCTACCTGGTCTGGATGTATTATTGTTATCCAGTCTGTTTGATGATACTTAGCAAGTGTCTCCAGTAATATATGTCTGTAACTGCTGCGTAGTTTGTGTTCCTTCATTTTTTATGAACTCAACTGCAACTCAAACTCTTTGAAAATCTAACTTGTAGCTCTTAGATTAAACCCCAAATAAAGACATGTTAAACGAAGGACTCTCCCTCCTTACCGATGTACTGTGGGGTGCCACTTGTGCTCTTGTACTCCTCCCCCTGATGAAAATGGTGGGCCAGGCCAAAGTCGATGAGTTTGATGTTTGGTGACACTTTATCTGACAGCATGATGTTTTCTGGCTGAATAGAGACAATAATGGTGGAAGCATGCTTAATATTTTAATGTCATTTCCAAAATAAAAAGTTCACAGTTGCCTTTCAAAGCATGAACAACAAGCAGAGAAGTGCTTCTGCTCAGTTTCCTGGTACCTTGAGGTCAAAGTGGGCGATGTTCTTGCTGTGCATGAATCCCAGCCCCTCCAGGATCTGCTTCATGAACTCAATGGCCTCACTCTCCAGCAGGTTCTCCTTCTCAGCGATGAAGTCAAACAGCTCCCCTCCGCTCACACTGAAATATCAAACACAAATGTGCGTTACTGTGAACTGCTTCTCTTATTTTGTCCACCCGATGTACAGAGCAAGGTAGCAAATACCTGACAGGACAACAAAACAGTGAGGTGTTTCTGTGATTTCTGGTTAATTTGTGGCATACCCCTTTAATCATGACAAGCAAACAGTAGTGTCACAAATGTATCTGACTGAGTAAGAACATGATGAGCATTCCTCTGCTCAAAAGTGGTCAAAAGCAGCTGGCTGACTGTGTTCTGATTTTTATTTACATGAACTACTATGAAAAATAGACATTATTGATTTAAATGAACAGTACCTGATGTAAAATATCAGATAGAAGATTATTATACACACAGTACTCATTTGTCAGCAGCATATTATTCATATACAACTCATGAGAGGGGCCGGCTGTGGTATCAGGGTGGCCCCACCCCCGGCTATTATTTGAGACGTGGCCTTTATTTGACCACAGACTTTCTTTGAGGGAATTTCGCCTGAAATATGAAATAATTTCCAACCAAGGGTGATGACCAAGGAACTTCTACTGAATGCACAGAGATTAAATTAATATTGATGTCATCATCCAGCTTCCACAGAGAAGAGAAGTTCAAAGCTGCACGCGACTTGTTACACATTAGAAGAACACAAGATGACCGTTCCCTGCTCCTGAAGTCGAGCACAAGAGCCAGCAGGAACCTATCAATGTGAGATCTGGAATTCTAAACTTTGCTGACTGGACAAACACATAAACGTACACAGAGTGGTGGAAATTAAGTAGTACAGTTTTGAGGTACTTGTACTTTACTTGGGTATATCCAATTCATGCCACTTCATATTATTCATCTACATTTCAGTTGAACTATTTAGTTCTTTACATTTATTTAACTGCTATATTTACTAGTTACTTTGATTTTACATTTTTAAAAAAACAAATGATCATGGTGTAATAAACATGATAAGTAAATGACAGGAAGGAAAAGAACAGCAAAATTAAGTTAAGTGACAAACATTAAAGTAAAGTAAAGAAAAGTAAAGTATCAGAGTAGTTCTTGTTGCCTTACATCAGCCTCAATCCTGCAACTTGTGCACAACAATCTGCAAGAAATGCTGGTTTTAGTAACAAATCTAAAAGTCATTCAAACCAGACATGTAGCTCATTTCCTGACCGGTCGAAGAAGAGATATATAAATAGAGTGACTGAAACACAGCAGAGTAGAGACACTCAACTGAAACGGTCTCACTGAGGTTAAAGCTTGTCATCTTCAGTCTCCCTCTGCACGTCTGCATACCTCTGATCTAACATTTATCCTTGTGAAAAGTCTTCCACGCAAAAAATCTGAAGCATCTGGTCTCCTTTAACTTGCACCTTGTAATACCAGTCCTCGAGTATCAAGCCGTTTCCACATATGAACTGTGGACTTACATTTTTACTATTACAAATGCCCCTAACCACTGTCACAATTTTCCCCACCATGGGGGCAATGGTAACACTCTGACTTCTTGCATTTAATTAATTATTACCATCACTGCCTTATTGGAGAAAATACATTGATTGAATTATCGATTTGTGCACAAATATATATGTTCCTCATATCAAAGGATGGCATGTGTATTTCAAGTTGTCTGTGAGTTATGAAGGAAAGTTTTTAAAAAAAATTTACAATTGTCCCAGGTCTCCCCTATCTCAAACTATTGAGTTAGTATCTCAGAAATAAAGAAACTTTCTGAAAATAACCTACTATCTAAAATAATGTCATTCAGAAAAAGTTTGTCATTTTTTAAGATACAAAGTCATTTTTTGAGACAATAATTCAATATTTTGAAACACTGAATCATTATTTTAGATTGAGACTTACTATTTCTCATTATAATGACTTCAATTTCATCACATTAGCAGAAATGGGCTTCCACAGGATTCACAGAGACGATTCATAGAAGACGAGAATATAACACAGATATATGTGTCTGTTTCTCACTGTTAGAGACTCCCTCCTCATCAAAGAAAGTTGTTATATCATGACACCTTTGTCCATATTTACATACTCTCTCTCTTTCTGTCACTCATACTGGGCTCTCTTTGTCAAGTTAATTAATTGATGGTCTTCATGATATTTTTTGTGTCCACGATGAGGCTGTTTTGGTGCCTCCTCTGGCACTTGATGCCCTACACACAGTAGGGATGTGCGCGATTAGTTGACTGTACAATTAAACGATGGCACCCTTGCTCGTTGGCACCAGAAATACTAGTTGTTTAAACTGTTTATCAAAATGTTATTCACACACTTTGCCAGTTAACTGTGCCTCTAAGGTGTTATGCAGCTGCCCGTAGCTAGTCGGGGCTGCAGCCCTGTCAGATGGCAGCCCCTATCACCCAGCATGAATGCCCCGATGGTGCCCCCAAGCCCGGATGACGTTACCAGCAAAGTTGGTCAGATGACAGCTTGTAAAACCAGTGCGGTTTGACAGTGTTTTGATACAGAAAATAAAAATAAGGTTGAATGTAGGCTGTGACATAATAAACTGGCATAGACCCACTCAACTGGAGCAACATGTGGCCACATTCAGCACAGACACATTCATTAACCTGCAAGCAGAGCAGCTGCTGCTGCTAGCACTGCTAATGTTAGCCTCACTGTGTAGCAGCTAACGTCAGCTCCAGATAAACAATGTTGTTTACCTGTTGGGACATTGTGATCTTATTCAGTCTGAAAGGGTGAGGAGTTTACTGTAGTGAGCTGTTGTCATG
>JAJHUR010095417.1:0-10537 GCA_027495735.1 Lutjanus campechanus | reverse complement strand
AAGAAGAAGAAGAAACTGTCCTATATTATCAGACTTTATTATTGTTATTATGCTTTATGCTCTTGTTTATTAACCAATGTGATTTTATGGTGTTTAGTGGTGGAAAGCAGGGGAGACCGGGGGCCATTGTAACATTTTATTTCCCTTTATAACACACAGACTACTCGAAATATATCATCTTTTGATATAAGAAACATACAATTGACCCTCTATTTCTATTTTTGCAGAAGTCTAAGCAACTATTCTAATGGTATGACTATATTTTAATGATTTGGATTGAGCTAAAAGTAATTTTACATTTAGTTTTTAGTGAGATATGTTTATTGTCTAACAGAAAAGTGTGTCAACACAGACAAGCTAGGTGTTTACATTGGGTCAACGATTGTGATATAGTTTTACAGCTGCCATCAATCGTGCAGGAACCATAAAATCCTGAGCAGTTCCCATATTTGCTTAATTTATTGATGTTAATTTTTAACCAGTAACCTAGAGATAAAATTGATAAACTATTGTTCAAATTCACAGTCGGCCTGAGTGATACAGCTCAAGACAACAGATAATGAAGTTTCATATTGTTCAAAAATCAATTATTGATCAAGTAGCTCATGACTGGAAACATGTTGCACACTCTAAAGCAGGGTTTCCCAAACTGTTTTTTCTTCTGGGGACCCACTTTTTAAAAATAACAAATAATTGTGCCCCAGTTCACGATAGGCCTTTCAATAAATCTTGGGCAGAGATAATTAAGTTAATCGGTCACTGTCATATAACATATACACATGTTAAATACTAATCAGATACAAATGCATTTAGGCTGAGTTACCAGGCCATCTAATTGCTTTGATCTCCTCTCATCAGGAAAACAAAATTTACGCCTATTTCACAGATGAGACGAAATAAGTGCATTAAGGCAGAATTAACAGGCTCTTGTTTTTTTCTTGAATCAGTAAAACAATATACAAATTTTACATTCTTTAGAAAGGTGTACTAAAGATATAAATCTTAAATTTGCTGATTTTATTTTTTATTTTTACCATAGTTATTTATTTATTTGTTGACCCAAATAAAACGTCTGGTAACCCACCTGTAGGTCACAACCCAGTGCAGGGCAATAGAGACAAAATATAATGTCACAATATTTCTGACCAAACACCTCAATATGGATAACACTATTGAAATGCATCTCTGGAGACAGTGACTACTGTGAATAGGGCAGTTGACATCCATGAAAGGAAGAGGGCAAAATACACTGACCTGGTCGCGGACTGCAGTGAGAGTGGATGGAATTTAAAGCTCTACATCACAATATCACAATATTATGATATATTGGTATATAGTTGTATAATAACTCTTTTGATACCATGGCAAAAAGAAGAAAAAAGGAACACGATATTTCTTTTCTCTTTTTTATAATCAGCACACAGCGCTGGTAATAAATAAATAAAAATATAAATATATTTTTTTAAAACTACTGAATTGACTGAACTAAAATGAGGTGAATGAGCGTTTATATCATTTTTATAGCTTTGGTACAAACTACTTAATCAACAGATATTGTATCATTTTAAGTTCAATATTGATATTAAACAACTTGATCGATACCTTTGACAACTTTAGTGGATAGTGCTGTTACATGCTGTTCAGCATGTTTTAGCCACATGTTGCTAAAGGGGAAACTCCAGTGAATTTCAAAGGAATGTCATGGTTTAGTGACCTTACAACTGATGGTAAGCTGTGTTTCTGGAGAATCATATCACAACTCATATCAATGATGCCTGCAGTGATGCAATCAATAGTGTCCTGTGTTTTTGGTAGCATGACCCATGCTGGTGACTAAAAGTCAGGCTGTCTCAGCTTCCATGTGTCCATCAGTGTGACAAAGCCCATCTGACACAGATAATGACTCTGAAGAGCTTAGAAAACTATAATATACGGAGAGCTAGGAAGATATATGTTATGTATTAGCATAAAAAAAAAGAGTTATTGGTTATTGAGGGAGTTTGCTGAAAGGAACAGAAACAAAACTGAGCTGGACATTGTATAGTTATTTAAATTTAATCTGTATGTGACTGGAATGTATGTATCACCATGGATCACATTAGTTCAGCGAATATTAGATGACTGTGGCTTCTCATAGCTTTGGCTGGACCAGAGGTGTGATAATATCAATTGGCTGAAGCTTGCAGTTGAGCAGAGGTTAAAGTTTAAATTTGAACAGTATTACTGAAAATGGGCCGGATTCCCAGGCTATCGGTGACTCAGAATTTTTTTAAAACAATCAATCACTCATTTAATGAAGAACATAATGAGCACATTGATTGAGGGAGTTCAAGTATCTTGGGGCCTTGTTCTCGACTGAGGGGACAATGGAGCGTGAGAATCTAAGCAGCGAGAGTGGTATTGCATTCACATTCACATCATTGTGACAAAAAGAGAGCTTAGCCAGAAGGCGAAGCTCTCGATCTTGAAAGAACAAGATCGTGGATACAAGCGACCGAAATGGGTTTTCTCAGGAGGGTGGCTGGAATAGGGTGAGAAGCTCAGTCATCCATGAGGAACTCGGAGTAGAGCCGCTGCTCCTTTGCGTTGAAAGGAGCCAGTTGAGGTGAGCTCCATCAACAACAGTAAAACCCTGCTTATACATTAATGCATCAATAATAATAATCTGCTTGATGATGATGAGTATTTTTACAATGAGGTATTGGTACTTTTACTGAAGACAAACCTCTGAATACTTGCCCTATAAAGCTTCAATAACCAATTTGTGCGAAGAAGGCTTTGGAGCAGCCTTTAGACCTCAGTATTACATATTCATTTACCAAAATGTGACTTAATAACTAGCTAAAAGAATAAAATCATAAGCTGAAATCATTGAAAAGTATTTAGAAGGGGTGGCTTGTGGATGTGGGTGAAAGTGGACTGTGACTTAAGAGTTTTTACAGTCTTCCAGAAAGTCAAGTCAATGTCATTGATATTGTGAAAAGTACGGGACAGGCGTTCTATAGAAATGTTGGAAAACAGGAAGAAACCTCGGGATATGGATAGGAACAGTGGGTCAAGTCATTCCCAGCAGCCGCCTGACACTGATAAGACGTATGATGTATGCCTCCTCCCTCTGGAACTCCCTTCTCAAACAACTCAGAGACGGCACCGACCTATCCACATTTAATAACTGTTATTTAATGTGTGACTGATGGCATACTTTGTTTTGTTTTTTTAATGTGTTGCTTTTTAATGTTAATGTCTGAGTGTCAACAAAAGGGCTCTATGTATTGTTTATTATTATTATTATTATTATTATTATTATTATTATTATTATTATTATTATTATGTCTCTTTATAAATGCTTACATAATAAACACATGACAACAGTGCTTCCCAGGAACAAAAACAGGGATGTTTATCTAAGCTGTGACTGATCTCAGAGGCCTCTGAGAGGGAAAAGAGGACGTGTTTTTTCCCTTTTGGTTTCTGTTCACTTTGAATTACTCAGGCTGTTAAGTTTTGCTCTGCCGGACCTGCCTATAAATCATTCCTCTTCCAGGAGGACACAGCTGATTTCTCTGGATCCTTGACGTGAGGTGTCATGATGACGGTGAAAATATTTCTGGTCCTTCTGTTCCTCCTCCTCACAATATTGACAGGTAAGAGAATGACCGCTTCATCACAGAATGGCATAAATGGCAGCGAGACAGATTGAATTATGTGTGAATCCAGTTAGTTATAACAGGTGAATTCAGACTATATGTGCTGTTAAATATTCCAAATCCAAAGTGGGGATGATCACTTATAACACTCATTCATTTAACACCTAATGAAACTAGATGTGGATTATAAATTATGGACAATAAATTATGTTCAATTTAAATTCCTACACGAGCTACATTAATAATACATATTCAGTGGTTAAAAATAACTAAGCACTTATTTAAGACCTCAATTTAAGTACAGTTTTACTTTTACTTCTAATTTGTGTAGCATTTTATGCTGCTTGAACTTCAAGTGTGCTACTTTTCAGAGAAAAATTTTGCACTTTTTACTTCACTATATTTATTTGATCAGTTACTTTTCAGATGCCCCCCAAATTTTAAGTATCCGTAAGCTTTCAAAAAATGTGCTGATGTATGGATGAAATTATTGTACAGTACGCGCAGCTAATGTAGAGTGTAAATGAGCCTTTAGAGGGTAATAAAAAAGTCTTTAATCTCATTAACAAAGGTATTGATATTGTTGTTTTTTTTTGTTGCCTGCTTTAGAAAGTAACTTTAGATAATAGGGTTGAAAATTTTGTGGATTTTCCTTAAACGATAACAGTTGATTAATCAATCAGTCAATAACTGATAACATATGAACCAAAAAAATTGTGATATCTATTAATTATTAATATTTAACCTCCTTATTAGTTATATATTTTTGTATGTGACTGGGATTGCTGATAATAAAAAATAAATCATTGTCTCGTAATTGGTAAGTGTCGCACAAACGTCAGTTAACATAAATTAGCTTATCTTGTGCCAATTATATGCATCCAGGTCATTTTAACTGATTAATTGTATTACTAGAATTACTGTTATATACCCCTGGGAAGCAATGACAAAAATGTGATATAAATCTCAATAAAGCCATGTTCTCTTTTCGTATACTTACTTACTAAATAATTGAAGGTTTTGTTGCGTGAAACATGTATTACATACAGTTTATATGGTATTTAATACCTTAAAAAGTCTCTCTTCCCCTTTCCTGTCATACTTTTCAGCTGTCCTATCAATAAAGGCTAAAAAGCACCATAACAATTTTTTAAAAAAGAGCGTTAAATTTATATGGTGAACACAAGGGCCAACCTCCATTCCTGAAAAGTGAAGCAGACGCAGAGGTGCTGAAAACTGCAGTTCCTCGAATGGCCACTTGGAGACTGACTCCAAAAGCGAGTCAATCCCTAGAGGCATCCAACTTTACAGCAGAAACATGTAACATGTTTACAGCCTGGTGCAAAAAAAGAAAAACAAACAAACAACAACAACAAAACAAACAAACAAACAAACAAAAAAGCTAATTTCCCATTTATTGCTAAGATGGCAACGGCTGGAGCCACCTTACTGAGAGCTTAAAAAGAGCTCTTCAGAAACCTGAAAACTGACAGAAACAAGGTATTATGAGAGACATAAGGCACACATTAAAACTTCTTTCCAAACAGATCTTGACTTTCTGAGAAACTATCATTGATTCCTTCTTAATCAGCTGAAATCTACAATGCCTGTTATGGACTCCAATAATATGATACTATCAGGAAAAATTAACATATAGCTGCTATAATAACGACCACATAAAGTAATACACACACTAATATCAAGAATCCCATTGTGAAATCCATTGTGAAATAGAGGATCTGTGCAGTTATGAGACCAAATATCATGAGGAAGCATTTGTCACTCATACTTCCTCAATAAATTGACCTAATTCCTTTAAGATGACACTTATTATAGTTTTACAAAGGGTAAAGGGTATGAATCTGGAGAATCTTGGAAGATGCACTCATTTGCTGTCTTAATTATATGTAATTATGAAACTACAGCCAGGAAACAGTTAACTTAGCTTAGCATGAAGACTGGAAACAGAAGGAAACAGCTAGTCTGGCTCTGTCCAAAAGTAACAAAATCCACTTATCAGCACATCTAATGCCTGGACCACAAACCACACAGTACCACACTCACGTGACAACAGCCTTCAGAGCACATTGAAACTCACTGTCCAACATTGAATCTTGTCTGTGCATTTCAAAGCATCAGCAGAAAAATTAGCAACCAAACTTCCTGCACAGTGTGCAGTTTATGTGTGATGTGTGTCAATATTCCATACACTGTGCATATATGACATAAGGCCGGCAGTGTGGGTGGCTGAGATGGCTGTGATTAGGGCAGACTGGAGACGGGGTGACCAGATGAGAACAGGTGGTCAGATGAGGTCAACAATCCTTTATGTATGAGAAAACACATCAATAATCCTCGTAAATATATTACAAAAACAAACATGACATTTCTTCCGATCTAAAAGCTGGACTTACAGCCTATATAACTGATTTGACCAGAATATTTTCACAAATGTCCTATGTTGTTCATTATCTATTAGTACAACGATTAATTTTCAGGACAAACAGGACAGGATTCGGTATTTGGGACAGCTGTTTGTAATTCAGGACTGTCCTGAATTTTTCAGGATGTCTGGTCACCCTAGCTGAAGATCGGGAAGGAGGAAAAGTTTTGCAGTGAAGTTGTCTTGTGGCAGTAAATGTACAGTGAAGGTTACAGTACTGCCAATGAGAAACACTGCAGAACAAGTTCAAGCAGTCCTCATGTCTTGCTTTCCAGCTGCTGTGCAAAATCAAAGGAGGAGTCTGTGGGATTACAAACCAGCAGAGTGAGGCACTCTTGGCCCTTTTCCATACACAGAGCTGGCCTGGCTCGACTCGGCGCGTCAGCCCAGCATGGCAAGGGTTTGCTTTTCTATTACAACAGGGCTACCCACTTAAAAGTGTGTCTATTACCTGAAGACGAGCTTGAGGAGGCTCAAGTCAAGCAGCTGTAATGTGGTGGATGAACCATTCACATATGTCTCTGGGATAAACCCACAATTTCCTTTAATTCTTTGCAATAAAAGTCCTGTGTTGTTTCGTTATTTAAACGCTTATATTATGAAGCAGCGCAAACAGGAAATGTTTTCATTCAGGGGTTTCATCGGCATTAACTCAACATGACTCCGACACAGCTGAAAGCGAATATGCAATGGTAAAATAATGCAGATACATGAAAGTACAAACTGCGACAAAGGAGAAAAACCACCACAAACTGCACTTCCTGGAGCCAAGCAGCTGGCCTGCTTTGAGTGGGCACGTGTCTCGAACAGCCACACCCCAAAAGGACACTGCACTATTTCCTTTAAATATCAGCTTATCAATTTAGCATTAAAATAATTCTCATTTAACAGATATTAACCAACCACATTTTAACAGCCTCGAGAGCATACAATAATGACATTCTTGACATCTCACTGTCGGCAAACTTTCTCATGTTATAGTTTTACACAGTAAAATTAACTAAAATGTATGACATGTATTTGCAGGTGTGTGTCCCCTGAAACCCATAGAGAAATATGTCAAGGCAGGTGAGATGGTGGCGCTGCAGTGCCCTCATCACAGAGGGTCTAATGGTGGTGATGCCAAACTTCTCTGGACCAGGCACACCACCCAGGAGAGGAATCTGACCAACGACGTGATATCAGTGGACCAGGGACAGATGGGCGTGCTGGTTAATGAAAGGAGTCTTGTGATCCTGAATGCATCTGTAAACCATCAGGGGAATTACTCATGCTCTCTCGGGTAAGGTACAAACATCCCGAGTTGATAAACAGCATTCCTCTATACCATGGAGTCCAGCTATCACATGAAAACACATTGCAGCTGTTGAGCTTTTGGTTTCTGAGTCTGACACCGAACAAAACTATGAAAGTGACATAACAAGGCATGTAAACACATTTTGGCCATAAGGTGCTAAGATCTATGAGGGTTTACATCAGTTATTTCTCACTTGATGAGCACAAAGTTTTATTATATTAGAAGACATCATAGCTCGTACTTTGTAAGCAAGTACTGTCTTGTGATTACGATTGATGATTGCTGTCTTATTGAACATTGTTCAACAACAGCTTTTACCCTTGCACTGAACCACTGTATTTGTTGCTTATCATCATGGTGAGCTGTGAGTTCAATGACAAACAAGATTAAAAGTCTCCAGAACATCAGGATGCAAACATGCACCATAGGTTTGATTCCGGCGTGTGGCCCTTTGCTGCATGTCATCCCCTATCTCTCCCAAAATATACTTAGACTTGCAAAATGATACCAAGAACCATCCGTCTGAAGAAGTACAGTAGCTACTGAGCTAAGCTAAGTAAAAGATTTTGAAACTGATCCCTAAAGCTGTCTTTACTTTAACATTCAGAGGCTCTGCAAAATGTGTAAAATCTAAAAATAGAAATCTCCATATTAACCTTTTCTTCAATGCCGTGACAGGGACGGCAGCAGACAGTTCTTGTTCAGGCTGACGGTTTACACAGCGCAGACCAAAGAGTTTGACGCAAGGACCACGTACCCTGAGACATGCTACGCGCAGGAGTTTTGCCAGTTGCATTGTCCTGATGTAAACACACCTCCTGCAAATACCCCGAATATTACCAGCAAGGGCATCATATGGCACAAGGTACTTAAGCGCAGCAGATTGTTGAATGTGCTTTCTCACATTTGTGGCTAAAACTGGTTTTAATTCACTTTCATGCTGAAAAATCCAATTTCATTTTCCATCTCATAGGCGGGTGAGCCACAGACAAAAACTGGTTTCTTCTTGAGTGTGGAGGAGAGTGACAGTGGTGTCTACATTTGTACCAGATCTTACTTGTATCATGGTCAAATACATAATATGACCTTTACAGTGGTGCTTGATGTCCAACCAAAGAGTAAGAAAAACAAATTTTTTGGATTTGTTATTCTTCTTAGAAGTTTAGATTTTTTTTATTTAAATTTTTTCTACTCTTTCGAACAGAGAAATTAAATGAACCTGCGATGATCACTTCGCCACGCACGGGTGAAGTATTTCACGTAGATTTGGGTGAGTTTGAAACTTGTATTGTGCATATAAGTGTTTACTACCTTTTAAAATTACCATTCATAATATTGTGTAAACTCTGCTTTTTCTAGGTTCAAGAGTGGTGATTGATTGCAAAGCTGTTATGTATTCAGACTTTGACGAGGTGTTCTGGTTAAGTGGGAAATCGTTTGTGGAGGAAAACGACACATTGCCAGTTTACAGCAATTCTACACGGTAAATACTTCACACCAACGTACCAGCTCTTACAACTACATCTGGAAGTGCAAATGTACATGGGGCCTCATAAGCAGTCTTCACATTAACAGAATCTTGTTTTGTTTCCTCTCCAGTGAACCCAGTACTGAAGATATCAAGATGACGACATCTCTCATCTTCAAAAAAGTGTCAGAAAAGGATCTGTCAAAAAGTTACACCTGTAAACTGGAAACTGAGAGCCAACCCTCCAGCTTTGTCACCATCACCTTGGCCCAAAAAGGTATATGAGCTGGGTGGATAGAGTGCTGGCTTTACTATTGTTGCTAACAGTGGTGGACAGTAATGTAGTACATTTACTTGAGTACTGTACTTCAGCACTTTTTTGAGTATCTGTACTTTACTTGAATGTTTGTTTTCTTTAGAAACGTATGACTTTGACTCCACTACATTTCTAGGAGGGTTGTTGTTACTCGTCACTTTTAGGCGAAGCAGAGCTTTGAAATCAGCTGTTGCTGTTTTTTTCTTTTCTAAGATGCAACTGGCCACACGTTGTGTTCCTCACAGAAGGAAACCAATCACAGTACCCGCTCTCAACTGGGATTGATGTAAAAGTAGAAATATCATCATCATCCAGGCGCGCTCTGTAACAAGCGCATGCCAGCTCTCCCTCTTTCATTCAAACAAAACTTGGTAATGGCAACGGCAGGAGAAAGACTAAATTAAATCTCAAGATGTTATTATAACTAGGAAAAGAGAAATTATTCCAGGTAGGCTTTTAATGTTGGATTGTTTTAATCGGGGTGAAAAATACAGCTTAATTAATGTATATACTGCCCCTGAAGCCAGGAAGAAACTCAATTATTTAAGACTTCAAGAACTCCTTACAGTTGGCTTCAATCTAATTTTATGCAGTGATTTTAATTCAGTTATATCAGAAAATGACAATAGCTGTCCTTGTTTTTGATTGTATTTTTCTATGCTTAAGTTTTTATAGGTGTTTCTATAGCCTTTGTGTAGCATCGTGGTTCTACAAACAAGTCAGTGCATCATTAGGTGGTTTCAGAGAGTTACAAGGTTCTGTAAATGCACTGTGAAAACAATACAGCAATGTATCTATTAGAGAATGTACTTTGTAATTTGCACTTTTGAATACTCTAGTACTTTAACTCGAGTATAATTTTGACTGAGCAACTTTCACTTATAGTGGAGTAATATTTGACCAGGAGTATCTATACTTTGACTCAAGTACTGGGGTTGAGTACTTTGTCCACCACTGGTGGATACAGCGCTGGCTTGCTGCTAATGAGTCTTTCCAAGTCCCGCCCCTTTGCTGAGGGTGTTTGTGTGTTTTTTGTGTTGTTTTGCAACCTTCCTTCCCTCTTTTGGAGGGAAGGTGCTTATTAGTGTGTTTTGTTGGTATGTTCAGTTAGTTTGTCTGGTGTCTGATTTAGCGTCTTAATTTAATGATCATTTGTCATGAGGTGTTTATTCTGATTTTTAATTTGTTAATAAAACAAGATCTATTTGCGTCAGTTTCCCTTCCTTCTTTTTCCTTCAGCTTGCTTCTTATAATTGTTACTCCTCCTCATCCCCTATTTTCTACTCTGTCTCTGATTGGCTAGTTTTCATTGCTTCACAGAGAGACAGTCACACCCCTTCTGGTGTACCCCATCGGATGTAACATT
>JAJHUR010095414.1:0-24254 GCA_027495735.1 Lutjanus campechanus | reverse complement strand
TTTTTTTTAAAAAGCTTTTTGTGTTGTATTAAGTAGCATTGGGTTTTGAAATGCTGGTGTAGAGCTGAAAAGCGAAATACCAGGTACAATGGCACAAAACCCAAAGGTTAAATCATTATGAGTAGAACTTGCTCCATTTATAACCAAGTCCTTGGCTACACTGGTTCTTGGCTTATGAAGATGCTGCTTGAGTCTTTGACTTGATCCAGTCCACGTAGTGAGTGACCCGTGTGTAAACCCCGGGCTTGTTCTTCCTTCCACACTGGTCTCCCCAGCTTACCAGACCATAAATAACACTGGTATCGTTCTCCTTACAGGTCAGTGGTCCTCCAGAGTCGCCCTGAAACAAGAGCAAACTGCTGATCAGGTAGCAAACGTACAGTAGCACAGTAAGCTATTCAGGCATGTGTGTATTTTGAGTGATAATGTGCGCCTAACTGGCACACGTCTACTGACCTGGCAGGAATCCACCCCTCCCTGCAGGTAGCCAGCACAGAACATAGAATTATCCAGAACTTTGCCATAAACACGTGGTTCAGAGCACTTTTGCTGGTTGATCAGCAGTACATTGGCATCCAGAAGGTGGTTGGACCCCTGGTCAGCTGCAGAGATGAGGTGGAAAAATTAGATTTTACAACAAATGCAAAAATTCTGAAATAAACCAAGTTGTCTCTATTTTCAGTGGTTGTATGCCGATAAAGATTCAGTGGCATCTAACAGTGAACTTAAAAATTACAACACCTGTAAAACACTTTCGCCTTATCCTCCCCTTCCCAGCATGTGGAGAACTGATAGCCACAAGAAATGTTGCGCAAAAACAAAAAAACGTGAAAGGCAGTATGTACAGCCACTGCTTTGTCTGTTCTCTTACACAGGGGACCTTTAAGCTAAAAAACATTCAACCCTCAAGTGGCTTTAAAACAATAAAAAAAAACATCTGAATGAGAATGATGGTTTATATTCTGTGGCTGAATTTGCAAAAGTGCCCTTACATTGCTCAGTTGCACCCCATCCAGAAATTTTACACTCCATCCCATCAGGCAGTTCGGCATCGGGCAGGCAGGCTATCTTCACAAACTGGGTCTCCTCGGCACATTCTCCATCAGTACCGTTCAGCCTCAGCAAGCCTTTGAAAAGTCACAACAAAATCAAAAACTGAAATGATTACATACTTCAATTTTGTAGTTTTATGTCACATCTCGTTTTAGAGCTCACTTCATGAACTATCAATAGACTTCTGTATATTTCATCAATCGTGTCATTATAAGTGGTGCTAATTGACTCGACACTGTGGAGCCATGGAATGTATGGAACGAGCTGCCTGAGGAAATCAGGTCAGCAGAATCAGTGACGTCTTTTAAATCTCTTCTTTATAGCGGCAACATTTAATTCATTATCAATTGATTATTAAATTAACTGCCAATTATTTCAATTAATCGGTTTTAGCAATTTTTTAAGAAAAGAAGTTTAAAATTCACGATTTCAGCTTGTTAAATGTGAATATTTATGTACGTCTCTCTGACAGTTAACTGAATATCACAAAATATTTGAGGATGTCAACACTCGACACTTCTTACAATTTCCGACATTTTATAGAACAAACAACTAATCGATTAATCAAGAAAATAATCAACAGATTAATAGGCAATGAAAATAATTGTTAGTTGCAGCCCTGCTCTTCTTAAAGCATACTTTTATTAAAGAGCCTTTCCTGATTTTACTTGATTTTCATTAGCTGCCCTTTACAGGTTTTTATCTGTTTTGCTTTGATTTTTACTGACAGTCACTGAAACTGAAACAGTTTCAGATCTTTAGTTAAAGTGGCAACAAGGAACTTTAGTTGTGTTGATTTGTGGACAAAAGTGGTAATCTTTCCACCACCATAACATTTAATAAAAATTAACAAAAATATGACATCAAAAACAAATTGATTTAAAATCCCGCTTTCTTTTAAATGTACCACTCACTGTAACTTTGGCTGAGAAAATTTAAACATGGTCTCATTTAATCTGATTTCAAGGAGAATGTGACACAGTGGCAGACATAAGGAATAACTACTATATATAGAAATAGCCGGTCTTGTTTGCCTATGTAGGTCATATAGAGACATCAGTATGAAATTGAGACAGTTTCAAAAACTCTTTGCAGTACATTTAAATAAAAATGATCAAGATACACAGGTAAGATGCTGTCAGTAAGATCTTTGGCTGAGAAGTTACTGAAAATCCTAATATTGTTGGTAATATTCATGCTTATTCTATATAAAATGACAGAGGCATGGATCACCTATGTCGTTGTAAACAGCTGAAGGAGTCTCCCTGTAGTTCTCGTGTCTAATAGCCTCTTCAACTCTTAAGGTTTGCTCTGTGGTTTCCTCGCTGTCCAGTGACAGACCTCCAACAACCACCTGCATGTCCTGGTTTGGATCACTGTTCAAACACAAGCAGCACATGTTTCAATAAAGATTAGTCCACATGTGAAAGCTTTAATCAGTGTTTGGTGTTTTATCAGATTTATAATCACTATTATTGTGCTTACATGCAGTGTCCAGCCGTCAGTACCCAGCAGCTCTCGATGAGAACTCCTCCACAGGTGTGTCTGAATGGTTGGTTGGAATTCTTTGGTCTCACTTGTATAGACACCTGCCAGGGTACAGCCCCGGGGGCGACCTTCAGACCACCATAGATTCGGGTGATTTGCTTTCTTGGCTGAGCCTTCCCACAGGTGGAGAACTGCCGCGGTGGAGCGGTGGCATCGGGGGTGACAGGAAGAGTGGGTGTAGGAGGCTGCGGGGCTTCGCTGGGCTTCTCAGTCACTGAGGGTTTGGTAGGTGTTAGCTCTGGGTCTGCTGTAGATTCGGGGTCTACAGGCTGGGGCTTGGGAGGTGTTGGCTCAGGGACTGCTGTAGATTCGGGGTCTACAGGCTGGGGCTTGGGAGCCGTGGGAGCAGGGCTGGGAGGGACAATTTCAGTTGGTGCCACATCTGAAAACACAAGACGATAACAGAAGATAACAGAAAATAACAACAATTTTGCTTATATTTTACTTTACAGTACACCAACATGACATAACAGGCTGTGCCTTGTTTGCAATTAGACCAAAACTAGAAATAAGACATTCTTTACTAAACAGCAGTTACAATAAAAGAGAATTAGTATGAGAAAATAATACACTTTAGTTTAGAACAGTACTGTTGTAATGTGTCCCTAATTGCCCTCTAATATAAAGTCTAATATGGGTTTAAAAACAATACACTTGTTTTATACTGTTGAAAAAAGAAGATATTATTTCTAGTTTTTGTCTAATTTGATAGAAAGTACGGCTTGTTCTGTCTTATTTGTGTAGTGTAAATAAAAAAATAAAGTTCATCGTAAAGTTTTCTGAAGCTTTAAAGCTGACCTGTTGGTTCAGGACACTCTGTCACATCACAGTAGTCCCACAACAACCTGCGGCCTCTTCTGAAGAAACACCAGGGCATCCCGTCTCCGTCTGGGTTTCTGTGTCGTACAAAGCGTGTGAGTGAGCGTGAGTGGTAGATGTCCTCTGCTATTTGAATGCACATATTTATTTTGTCCTGACCTGCAGAAGTTGTGCAGGCCAAGTCCGTCTTTGTCCTCAAAGGAGCTGAAGGGATTAGCCCCTTGCTCCAGGATGAAGTGAGAGTTCCAGTAGAGGCATTCTTTGCCATCATCTGTCTCACTCACATTCCCACGGTATGACTCTCCATCATCCACATAGCAGTCATCCGGGCCTAAGAAATACACACCACAGTTAATTCGTGATGATGCATGTATTGGACAGGAAAACAGCAGTGTAGACCACCACTAGGGGTCAGCAAAGCTTCACAGAGGGTCACTCTGATTTTCAGAGCTGTGAGAAAACAGTTTTTAAGAAATATACCGTAGGTCTATATCTAACCATAACATATCTAACCTTATTTTCAAAAGTTAGACCAGTGGTTCTCAAATAGGGTCTGTGGCATTCTGCAAGGGTGAAAGTGAAAACTTTTTAAATAGATTAATTTAAATAATCTTGATTTGATTTTTATTTGTTTGTTTGTTTTTCATTATAACATGCATTTATTTTATAATTAGACATTTAGCAGTCATTACTTTATACAAACTATTTCTTTTTGTGTTTTTTTTATAAGGCCTATTGCATTTTTCTATTATTTATCATTTGAAACACACCCTGCTGATGTGTGTGTAAATATTTTAATACATGTGTAATATCTTCAAGATACATTTCTGTTGTGTTCTTCTTTCACACAAATAAGTAGAAGGAAGAAAAAATATGTCAAATTATTCTAAGGGACATACAGAAGGGGGTCACAGGTGCATTTTCTATCTTGTTAGGGCTCCATGGCTGAGAAAAATTTGAGAACCTCTGGTTCAGATTATTATTTAAGATATCAACTTTAAAAAATCTTGAAGGATAAGGGCACTGTGAAGACGCTAGCAAGTAAGTTATATTCACAGAGGCTTCTCATTCTGCATCAGAAAAGTACATAAAACCACTAAAATAATATAAATAAATTATAAATAATAATGATGAAGCATCAGAGAAAATGTTGACTGAATGCATGATTGTAATAACTTTAAAATACATAATATAGACCAATGCTTGTATAAAAAGTTCCTATAAACATCAGGAAAACTCATCTCAGTGGAAATACTCACAAATAATCAGCTCAAAATTCATCCAAATTGTTTCACAGAAGCTTCCTGCAGATGTTGTTATTCACTATTTGGGTTAACTGTACAGTTTATCAATTGTTCTGTACTATTATTGTTACATTAACTATAATATAAAATATCTATAAAATCACTTTAAAGTCACTCGATCAGGAGTCGTCAGGTTACTCAGTGATAGAAAAGGGGTCCCTTGAGGTAAAGGTTAGGAACCACTGGTGTAGGCTGTAGTATTTACCAACATGGCAGAAACGTCCTCTGTACCCTGGAGGGCACTCGCAGTCGAAGTCGTTGCCATCCCTGACGCATCTCCCACCATTCTCACATGGATTAGGTTCACACAGTGTGACTTTGGAGAAAAACAGTTAACAGTGAAAGCTTTCTTTAAGGCAAACTGTAAAAACAAGTGGAAAGGGGGTATTTATGTCTTGTTTGGATTAAAAAAAAACAAACTCCTTCTTACAACTTCTGCAGCGTGGAGGCTGGAAAGGCTCCTTGCATTTGCACTCAAAGAACGGAGGAGTTGAAGTCAGAACACATTCACCACGCCCGCATGCACCTCTCTTACAACGTTTTGGACCTGAGATGAGAACACAACAGTTGGTCATTTTTGCTCATCATATATTGTGCACATGTCTGCAGTCTAACAACAGCAGCAGGTAAAGGGATTTTTCTTTTTCAAACCTCTCTCGCATGTCTTTCCCTTGAAAGGTTTGGGGCAGTCACATTTGAAATGACCCTTGCCTCTCGGCTCACACTCTCCATTGTTGAGGCAAGGGTTTGGGTTGCACACGCCTAAGAAACGACAAAAGTTAAGCGGGGAACGTGAGATTGAAACGAGAGCCTTCCAATGTAATGCAGCCATTACATAACATGTGACATTACACAGATACACAGGTATAAATAGTTAGACAGAACACCTGAGTGTTAACTGTCTCACCTTGTGGATCTTGAAGTTCAAAAAGCCATTCTGAGTTACTATGGTCATCTTGGTCATCATCATCATCATCACCACCATGTTCTTCTAAGATCTGAAAGAAGAAGTCTAACACAATATTTTTACTTTATTATATGTGAAGCATTATTGCCATAATTTCTTTCTTACCATATAAAACTAAATGTTAAAGGGACAACTCATCCAGAAATCAAAAAAACATATTTTCCTCTAATTTTTGTCAATTTAGATGACTTGGTGTGATTTACAAAGTTTTGGAGACATCAGCAGAAGAGTTTGCTTTCTCTCAGATATGATGGAAGTAGATGATACTGCTGTGAGCAGTCTCATGTAGGAACTATTTTCTTTCTACCAAACTACACCAGCCAACCAAATCACCATGCAGGAGGAAGCATGCATCTACTCAGATGAGAGAGTACAGCTCAGCTGAGGAGGACAGCCTTAATATTTACATCCCATGGTGTCATGATATGTTTGGCAGGTGTAGTTCAGTAGAAAGAAAATGGTTCCTGCATAGTCTGTGGATTATTTTGAGTAACAGGGTCATGATTTGTGTCCCCTGGTTCTATTATAATTGAAAGATGGCAGATATCTCTGTGGTCGATATCTCCAAAACTCAACAACCCAGATGGATAAAGAGCACTGCAGGCTGGAGGAAAATGTATTTTTATTTTTGGGATGAACTGTCCCTTTAAACAATGTTCTATACATAATAATGTTATAAAATTAATACAAAAAAGCACTTACCTTCAGTTATGTCCTTAAATGTTTCTTTCATTTTGCCGCGTTTATGATGTCCAGGTCCATGGTCCTGATCCCGACGGATGTTACGATGATGATGTTTCTTGTGCTTTTTAGGTTTCAGCTGAATGATAATTTGACAGCATCACATAAGAGTCATAATAATAAAAAATATTGTGCAGCTGCTAGAATTGTATTGATTTTTCTGATTGTTCAAAATAATCATGATTTTAAAAATGTGAATTAGTCTTTTTAAACAGAAACATGGACAACAGGGTCTACTGCGTTTTATTCCCAACAAAATGCACTATCAAACATCGCAACATTCTAACTAAGAGCCAGTACATTCACTTATTGTTGCACAATTGCTGCATAATACTGTACACACAGTGAATACATACTTCAGCAGGTATGAGCAGCACCGCTAAGAGGAGGCAAAAGAAGAGGAGCTTTAGGTTCATGATGGCAGTAGATCAGAAGACATCCAGGAGAGTAAAATGAGAGTGTGCTGTCTGGTAGATCACTCACACTCTTCTAAACATTCGTGTGAGTACACTAACCTTTGATTCACCGTGGGTGTGTGGCATACAGCCCTGGTGCTGAGTCAGTTTTATTGATTTTAACTGTGCTCTTGGATAGTTATTGTTTTTTAGGAATAATATGCCGAACACCGTTTATATTACCGAACACTTACAATGAACAAATGAATGGTGCAAAGTCGACAATGTCTTCGCCACCCTTAAAATATTTTTCATATTAAGATTCATTAAAATTAATTTAGATGAAATAGGATAAGTGTGCAATGAAGGCTCAGAGAGCATATTTGCAGAATCAACTGTTTGTTTGAATGTAGACTTTGGAGCCACACACACTGGGGGCATATCAGGATACACTATCGTGTGCTTTTTAGATCTCTATATACATTTAATAAAACAGCAAAGTGTAATATATATAGCATGATTCAATCGAATATTCCAATAATATCACTTATATAACAGCATTAGTAACTTCAATGACTTCCAAGTAAAAGTGAAACCTTTTTAAACAAGATTTTGTCACAAAGAAAGAATAATGTAAACTCAATATGCATAAAGCACTGTTTTCATGGTCCTTTTTCTTAGTTAAATGAGCTCTAATATTTCTGTAGGCTACATTCATCTGAAAGTTCAATATACTTATACAGGCACTAATAGAAACTTGTAATGTTCTCCTTTAACAGGATTTCTTGTGAGGAAATATTGTCCTCCCAGATTTTTTTTTATCACATTGTGCCTCTACGTCTGAATACATCTCATTATTTCAAAGAGGAGCGATTCAAATATGAGCAAGGGCACCACCACCCTTTATAAAGGGTTTATTAGTTGTAACTAACAGCTTCATTAATGGATAATAATGAAAATGGTAATGCTTTGTAGACGTTTATCCTCCTCCACTTCCTTTGTGTTTTTGGAAAACTTGGCGTTAAATGAATATAGTATTCATACGTCTGTTTTCATCAGTGTATAATCACCTATAAATAAGAATTGTTGTCCCTACTGCGGGCATGGGTCCTCTTCCATGGAGGCCGCCATGTTGCACTGTCATGTTTCTACAGTAGCCCAGAACGGACAAATCAGACACTTGGTTCTAGATACAGCCCAGTTTTTCAAGGTTCTCCTGCATGCTTTGAAGGGGAGGGTGAGACAAGGTTTTGCAATCTGCAAGCTCACCGCTAGATGGCACTAAATCCTTGTTTTAAGGATAATGGACTTAACTTGACAGACAAGTGACAGTTATAAACGGCTGATCAACTTACAGTGGAGGACTTGTCATCGCTTGTTATTGTAAAAGTTGTGCTTGTCTTAGCTTGCGCTCATGTTGGTTCATCATCAGTAAGTTTCAGTTCAATATACAGTCTCTCAATCTCATTATTTGGATTATAGTACTCATTTTTGAATGCTAGGGTCTTACATATCGTTCCTTTAATAAAGCCATTAGTTACAACATATAAACCTTCATAAGTGGTGTATTATTAGAAAGTAATGCCTCAGCAAGTAATTACTAAAAGCTTTTCTGTGGAGCTACTAATCCAAGATCACTGGTAGGTGATGGAGAGTTACAGATCACAATAGGTTTAGAATTGGTGCCACTGTGGTCGTGACCAGGACACAGGGCCAGGTGGAGGCAGTCTGAAAAGGTTCCTGCGCAGAAGGAGAACAGTGGCGTCATGTTGTCTGCCTCGAGAAATGTCACCAATCCTGCAGGGAAATTACAGAACACACCAATCCGACAAAAGCGTTTTGTGAAAGGTAGCTGATGGGGCACCCCTCCGTGCCAAGCTGTGTACTCCCCATCAAAGAACTCCACGCACCAGGACTCGTCCCCACGGCCCAGCCAGCAGTCCTCAGTGGTGCCCTTGCGGGGAATGGTGGGGTAGGTGACACCCAGCTCCCAGTAAGTCTTCCCAGTTACATCAATCTCCCAGTAATGGCGACCGAAGCTGTAGCCTTGCGAGCTGATGACATTGAGGGTTGTGTCGAAGCGTCCAGGGAGGTCAGGAAGTTGCTGCCAGGTGTCTGTGTAGGTGGCACTCTCACCTTTGGGGGAGATGATCAGCTTTGGGTGGGCCGTCTCTGGATCCAGACGCACCTCACTGGAATCTGGAGACACATATTTCACATATTTTTAAAAAGACAAATCTACATGTTGAAGAGACCAAATCATGGTTATAAACACTCGAGAAATAATGTGTGAACTGACAACTGTTGTTGAGTTTCTTGATTATCGGGGTCTGTGAGCAGATGAGCAGAAGCATGTTGTTGGTGAGGCTGAGGATCTGATCAGCTTTAACTTCGTCCAGGCTCACACTGATCGGGTCGGTCCTGTTCAGCAGATCCACCACTCTGGAAAAAGCAGATTATAGTGAGAAACATCCACTGCTTGATGTTTTTTTTGTTTTTTTTATTAAAGGACCAGTGTGCAGGATGTAGTGGTATCTAGAGGTGAAGTTACTGTTTGCAACCAAATTAAAACACTTTACCTCACCCTCCCATTCCAAGCCTGTAGGAGAACCAGTTGTGGACTCAGGCTTTCTGGGGGGCAGGGGCAATAAAAATAAAAAGGGCACCAGCTGCATGTGGTGAAAGTGTAGTGAAAGTTGTGATGCATTTATGATGAAACAGTTCTAGTTGTTGTTTTAGATTAAAACTGTTTTATTATGTAAGTACGACAACTACTATACCTCTGCAACAAAAAGACACAAGGAAGTGTTTAACTATTTAGAGGCCAATTTTCTAGCATGTAGGACAGCCTATATGGTACTGTACTGCATTTGATCACATTTAGTCCACTGAAAGGACACCCTAAAGGAAACTTTCTCATGTTTTGTCCACTGGAAGGACACCCCAGAGGGCAGTTCATCATGTTTTGTCCACTGGAAAGGCACATAAGATGACACATTTCCACATTTTGTCCCCTGAGGGCACACCCTGGAGGGCATTTTATCATATTTTGTTGACTGGGAGGACACCCCAGAGGACATCCTCATGTAAGGACATCCTAGATGGCACTTTATCACATTTTATTGACCATAGGGATGTCCAAGATTCCTGAACACTCTCGGGCATACGGGGGTGGGTGCTGGTGTACTTGGGAGTGATGAACACCAACCAGATTTTTCTGGGGGGGTCACAACTTGAAAAGGTTGTGAACCACTGCCCTTGAGTACACCTACCACCTGTATCTAGAGCCATTGTTTGACTTGTCCATTTCTGGGCTACAGTAGAAACATGGTGGTGAAACATGGACCTGCGACATCTGTAGATATGAAGGAGTCATTGTAATGTAATAAAAGCACAATGATTCTTATTTTCAGGTGTATACACTAATGCATAAGCATACTGAATATTACACTTCATTTCTGCCATATTCTGCTATTTAACCCCCCTAAATCTTAACCCTCTTAACCTGGACCTTTAATTATGATTTGATTCCATACCTGTCCGCTGTCTCCATGTCGTGCTGGTCAGGAAATGAAAAGAAAGACTGAAGAAAAGCAGAAAAATCAAGATTAAAAAGTGATAATTGAAAGTAAAATGTATGACATTTTTAGTTCCTGTACACTAATGAGAATGTAAATGTGAAATTAAAAGTATATTTGGCCCACTGGACTTTGCCACTGCCAAGTTTTAATCACCATCGTATCAGGCTCTGTGTCGGTCTGGTCCATTGCCACAGTGAGTCTGGCCAGGTCCTGCTCTATCTGCTGGATTAGAGAACAGTTCCTTTCCATCAGCCCATCCAGGGCAGAGACAGCAGCCCGCTCCTCCATCTCCAGATGGGACAGGGTGATCCTCAGGTCCTCATCCAGGACCGCCTGGATCTCCTGATATTTGCGTATGATGTTCTCCCGTATTACCGCAGACTTTTTCTGAATCAGGCATAAGCAATAATCAGTATATCATACTACCTGATCACTGACCCTTGCTAAGTCTCGCCCCTTTTTGCACTGTGCTTCAATAACTGTTGAGCAAGCTTGGTAGCCAGTGGAACCTCGGTCAGCTTTCTCCTTTCCTGCTTCCTGTTATAGATGTGCTATGTGCTAGGCTCGTGTATGTTGAAAAGAAAACTACATTATGAAGAAGGTTAAAATGTGTTGCTGGAGGACCAGTAAAAGTGACATATAAAGTATAGTCACTTATTAAGTTAGCTAATGTTAGTAAAACCTTTGCTAAGGTATGACACAGATTAGCTAGATAGTTAGCCAGTTGATGTAGATTAGCTAGCTAAACAAAAAAAGTTTTCTGGCTCCTGGGTTTACTTCCTGGTTATATGACCAACTAAATATGCAAAGTAGTGTTTCTCATGAGTCACAGATTTTTAAATTGCCTTTTTTTTTTGGCTCCAGTTAAGTCTTACAAATATACATGGATCAAAAATTCACCATATAAAGTGTTATAACAGACAGTTTTGCAGTTCAAAGTGTCCTGTCAACAGTTTTACAGATGTTTCTTTTTTGCTGGAAATATCGCAAGGGGCCAATGGGAAAAATTGGCGACAGGGCTGAGCAGCAATGCCTTGTCTAGTTTATGTTATATGTTTATGAACAAAATACTAGCTAACTAGCTAGCTAATGCTTAATTGGCTAGCTCTTTTATTTTTAAATATTAAAAAAAATATCTTTTTAGCATCCAATTGGTGAGCTAGTTAGATTGGTTAGGTTGATTGGCAGGCTGGCTAGCTCGTTAGCAAGTCTTTTTGCAACATTAGTTAACTTAAGATGTGACTATTGGCTATGTTGTGTTTACACGTCCCCTCATAACATCTTAATACAGCAAACAGGAAAGGAGAAATTTGACCCAGGTTCCAAAAGGGGCATGACTTACGATTGGTCAGTTGTTGTGTAACTGTTTTTGTTGAATAATAACTGATGAAATGTTTACTCGTCAAATTTAATGTCCCAGTAAAGACAGAAAGGTTCCATGTTGTGGCAAAGTGTAAACACTGACTAAAGCAACTTACTGTGATTTCTGATTGCCGTGCTGCCAGTTTTTTCAGTCTGTATTTCACTGCTTCCCTTTGCTTCTTTAGAGACTCTTGGTGCTTTTCTAATGTCTCCTGTAGAAAGGGGGGGTTGCACACACATTCAGCACAGCTCAATTTAACACCACTCAGCCGAATTCTTTGTGGCGACGTGCAGCTGCAGAAGCAGAAGCGGTTTATTATGAGATTTGATGTAAGTGGCAACAAAGCGGAGACTGACTGACACGCAGGCCCAAAGCTACCACTGAGGACGCCAAGGTCATGTCCTGAGACGGATTTTTAAATATAAATATATTAAAACTACTGTTGTATAGTGTGTTCTGACAAAAGCTGGTATAATTAGTTGGTTGATTAACTTATAGATCATGGCTTATTGTTTGTTTGAACTTGAGTAATGAGTTTTTGACAGTTGACAGTTAATTTAGATGAAAGACCTGAAAAATGCTGCAGATGTGCTCCTCAATTTGTTTGACAGTGAAGGTGGTTTCAGTGCAATCACAGACTGATTTGATTTGCCATATTTGTGACTCAACTTATGTTGAATTCTCGTCTGATTTCCATCCACTTGTTGGCACTGACATTATTTCCTAGGTGATTATTGTTGCTCCCAAAATACACGAAATGGACTGATTTATATTATAATCTTCAAATCTTCTGGCAGTATTTTGAGGCTATATTTCTAAATGTTGCAGTTTCCAATAGCAGCACTGAAGGTTTCCGTGACCTAAGTGAGCAGAAAATGATGCTCATTGTCATTACATGACTGACACTGCGGTGCTGTGACCCCAGAAGCAGGCATCTGTCTTCCAAGTGTCAGTGTTTGTCAGTGCGTCCTTCTCCAGGAGGAAAAAATATGATTGTTGTGTCAACAATCAGTCACATTTATCCCACAATAATTCCCCCTGTGACTGAATGAGGCCACACATCAGTCCTTACAAGCATTTACTGTACGAGTGATGCATTACCTCATATCAAGACTGACACTATTTGATTTATGCGCTTCACATTTCTGACACAATAAGAATATTTTTGTCATGACATTTCAGGAACCATGCTGGCATGTTAGTGCAGGTTTTAATACACATTGCGTCATGCTTTATTCCACCGCCGACATTTTCCAAAGCACACCATCTTTTTCTACATTGTTAAAGTCCACCTCCACCCAGAAACCCACTTTTCTTGTTGTTGTTGCTTAATTGTGCAGAATGATGTCTGTAGTCATGCAGAGTTTGACACTAAAAGCCTGTTTTGACATCTGTCTGCTGCAGGGCGACAGTTTCTCTGTTCTTAGCTTAAGTCTTAGTTAAAGATGCTGGATTTTGTGACATCACATCTAATTCGGAGCCAATCATGGTCCAGTATACAACTTATGTAAGTGTGATGTGAAAACTTGAAATATTCAGAGCAAATACACTGAGAATGGACTTTTCAGTGACACATCTTTGGTCTAGTCAGCTTTTCAAACGAACAATATTTGCATATTCATAGATATATTTGCATGGATTTTTCAGTGAGGCACATTAAGTAGATGCAGTTTCAAGAATTTAATTGGTTTCAAAAACAGATCGGACCACACAAAATATTATTCCAAGCAGAGTATGTCTTAAATGAGTCTGGAGGGGATCTTTAACTGTGTTTCTCCTGCCCAGGGAGCCACTGTTCAGTTCATTTCAGTATACAACTGGAGTGTGAAAATGAAAATTGGAGAGACTTTAGACAGGTTTGGGGGTGATTTACCCATTCAACTGAAAATTAGTTCCCTTTCTTTTAGTCAGTTTCATTATCATTGTCTGGTAATTACAGTAAGCCAATGTCAAGCAGTCTGGAAAAGTCTGCAGGGCAGTGCTTTGCAGTACAGTAATGATCAAGTGAGAGGCTCTGATGTCTCATATTCAGCCTAAGAGTTGATAGTACTGCTTTCATGAACACAGAGTTGCCATGTTGTTGGAAACAACAATAAACCCATAGCACGAACAACAGGACAATATAATAAACAGGATAAAATTAATTAAGCACTTTCTTGCATTGAAGACTTTGCTGCAGCTGCCAAGTCTCGGACGTCTTGCCGTCTCAGTTGCACTTGAATGCATCAGTCTGGAAGAGGTGTTAATTCAGTGATTGTCTGCAAATACATTTACAGATAAAGATAACTAACAAAACAGAATTCAGTTTACAGTTTACAGTGATGCATTGTCTGTCTCAAGCAAGTTTCAAATATTTGCAAAGCGGTTTTTAAATCATACTGATGTGAATGAACCCAAATAGCTGCCTGGGATCTAGAAAAAACCTGGTGGTATGCTTTGGAAAATGGTCACTTAAACAGCATAAAAAGCACATGATGTGTTGCATATGAGATATGGTCTTTCAAGGCACAATCTGCAATCAAGTTTCAATTTTGTCAATGCGACAAGAATAATGACTAAATCTCTATTTGGTGGTTGTTTGGTATTGATATCAGAGGAATATTTGTTCCTTCACAAAACTTTAAAGGCTTTAAAGGAGAGTTTGAACATTAAAGGGATGGTTCAGATTATTTGAAGTGGGGTTGTATGAGGTACTTATCCATAGTCACTGAATTACCTACAGTAAATGGTGGTGCCCCTCTCTGAAGAAGCAGATAGAGGCACCACCATGGAAGTTAAACAATGTCCTGCTGTGGAAAGGGTCGACAACAAAATGTATTTTAGCCACCTAACAAAAGAGAAAGAAAAAATTATATCAGATCCAGTGTGGACTATATTAGTATTTTCACTGCTTGATGTTGCTGTCAGACAGCTTTTCTGCCCGGAAACTGCCATTATACAAGCCTAATATTATTCTCTCTCAAATCAACCAAATTCCACCTAATTTCACCTGACAGAACAAGTTTCTGGTCTACTGCAGCCTTGATCTGTTGGTTTGTTTGTGTTATTGTGCAAATTTGATGTTTCAAAAGGGCAGTCACACAAACACCTACAAACCAAGTGACTGAGGCAGTGGCAACTCCAGCAACTCCTGTGTTTTGCGAGGTAAAATGACTGATTGGAGTTTGGTTGGCTTATATAATAGTGGTTTCCAGTCAGAAAAGGCTGCCTGACAAATAAAAATACTCTAAATATAATGTACACTTAAATCGATATTTACTTTTTGGTGGACCTTTTTAGGTGGCTGAAATACCTTTTGTTGCTGACCCTGTCCATATCAGCATATTGTTTGGCTTCTGTGCCGGTACTCCTCTCTGCGTCTCCTAACTGGTGGCATGCTTAATGGCATCTACTGGAGGTAATAGACTATTGACATGTACCTCATACAAACCCATATCAAATAATCCGAACTTTCCCTTTAATTTAGCAGTAAAGAACTATTTGCTCTGTAAATAGTGGAGTAATAGCATCCTGAGCAGAAAATGGAGTCACACTCCCTTTTAGTGCGTTGTAATCCAACGTAATCTGTTTTTTGTTTTGCATGTTAGTGCACGTGAGCTACAAGGTGCTGATGGGTTCCCACTTGACTAAGAGATGGTTTTTCTTGTCCATGATGCAAACTTAACTTGATGGGTACATAACGTTGCATGTCTGTTCTCATTAGTGGCTGACCAGAGGAGGCATAGGTGTAGATTTTGAGGGGGATGAAAGGGGCAGGTCCGCCACAATGTTGAGAAAACGTGCATTTGTCCCCCCAGTAAAAAAGATGAAAGTAGCAGTGAACTTTTATTTCTGAATTCTGAATCTGAATTTTGTGTTTTCCTTTACATGAAGAAATTTCCATTATAAATTGATGCAGAAAAGGCACAAATTGGCGCATAAAAATCACCAAATGCAGGAAAGAGTCTTTGATGCTAAAAATTTCCTGTCAGAGCACCCTCGCTTAATATATGTCCACCCCAGTGTTGAAACAAAACTTGCATCCTTGAGAGTAGGTCTGATAGCTAACTAGCTGTTCTCAATATTATGAATATCACTAGATGTTGATAAATTACAGCTACGTACCGTATTTTAAATATTTGTATCATAGTAACAGGCCCCAACTAATGCGTTTGTGAAGAAGGTTAATAAACTCCACTGTCTGATTGTCAGTCTACCTCTCACCCTGTGTAACATCACTGAAGCGGTATGTTTATTGGTAAAATGCAAAGAAGAAAACAGAGAACAGAAAAGAGGCGATGGGTACCTTTGGTATAGCCGAGGATCATATGGTTCATGGTGATTTAAAGCTTTATTGGCTTAGATTTCAATACAACAAATGGCAGTGTGGGTTTTCATTTATAAAACAGTACTTTCAAATACAGTTGCTTCTTACATTAGGTGTTTTATCTATTTGTTGGTTACTGTACGTCAGATACGGCATTAAAATATATTAAGATTTGTACTTCCAATACATGTAAAGGGAAAGTGTCTGGCCATGTTTATGAGAGCCTGAGAAGAGAGACATTTTCTTTTTGTCAGGGTCAGATGAATGTTTGGCGTGTACAGTAGGCAGGGGAGGGCGACTGACGATGTGTAGGTGCTTGGATGATTCATTTCCATGTTGATCCAGTAAAACAGTTGATGGGTCAGCTGACTGCTTTCCCAGTAGCTTTTCTTTTTTCTTTTTTTTTTAATTCAAAGACTCACTGAGCCGATTCTTGCAAACTTTGGACTAAAACTGTTTCAGCCCAAGCGAAGGAAAGCTGACACATGTTCAAGCTACGAGCATGGACATTTCGTAATGGCGCCATGAGGTTCTACTGTACTTACAAAGTTCCACAGGAATCAACAGCAACAAATAGTAGGAAGAAACAAGCAAGAAAGAAAGGAAAGCAGTTCCACTCGAAGCAAAGCAAGAAGTAAAACAAGCGCAGTCAAACCAAATAACATGACCCTATTTATCATTCATTCTCATTCTTTGTCATTTTTGAACATGGAAGAGATTCCCGTTCCTTGTTTCCTGTGCAAGTCTAAACTGGACAAATCATTCAGCTCACAGTCTCAGGAAGCATCAGAGCAAAAAGAGTCCATTTCACCGCTTCCTTGATTATGCCAGGATAAAAACAAAAAAACCAGAAGAAAAGGAAATAAACCAAAACCTACATCTAGATTACAGTTGTTGTGTGCTATCTGGATGAATGTACAGTATGTGCATGCTGCTCTGAGTGCTAGAAGAGCTTGGCCTTCTTTTTCATGTCGTTGCGTTTCCACAGGGGAAGCCTGTCAAACTCCTGGATCTCCATTCCAAAGATGTCAAAGAACGTTTCAGGTGCTAAGTGGCGCTAGAATTGAGAACAAAGGTGGAGAAAACAAAGGAGGGGAGGGTGGGAAGGGAGGAGGGGGGTGTTCGTGGTTAGCACCAAAAGCCATAAAAAGGGTCACTGCAAAAATGACAAGAAGCAATGGATACTGCACATTCCTTGCTACAGTTGTATTTGTGTAACATGTTATTTACACAAAGTAGAGAAATCCAGTATCAATTGCGGACAGTCAGGTGGAAAACTGATACCTCCAGTCTGGTTCTGTCCACATCCCTGGGCAGTTTAGCTCTCCCTCTACTGGTTATCATGAGCATTTCATAGGGATACACCTTCAGAAGGAGACACTTGTCAGTGAACAGGTCAAACCTACAAGCTAGAGTCAAGCTTCAGAAACTTGCAAACAAACTTTCTTTTATCAAACAAAAATTAATCAAATTTGGGTATATTTTGTAGCTCTGACTGTGACAGAGGGAACACTGGGTGGGAGAACAGGTATGTGACATGAGGCCGACTGGGAGTGAGGGCTGTTTTTTTTTTTGTTAGGTTTGTCGGGGGAAATGCAGGGTGCTATGGTGTTCACACTTTGTTTTGTCTTTTTTCGGTGTAGAAACGTGCAGCAGATTAGGTAAGGGCAAAAACATGAAAACAGAGTTATGTAACTGGCTGTATTTTTAGAGCAATTTAATACAAACTAAAAAAAGAACTAACACCAGTAATGTAGGCCAAGAAAGTCCACGTGGGAATGATTGTCCTGGAAAACTGAGGTGTTTCTACTTTTCTAAATATCTAATCCCATCTGTACACGAAGAAACTGACAAATTGTGGTCGTTAATTTAGCTGAAATGCTCAATAATAAGCAACTAGAAGTTCTTTGAGGCCTCTGACCAACTCATATCCACACAGTAACGTACAATCTCTTATATACTACGCAGTATATAGTGATATGAGTTGTTTGGATGACAGTCTGGGCATTGGATTCTCCACTGTATGGTGCATACAGTATCCAGCCACTTTAAGTCAAAGCTATGTGCAGATGAGCATGGAGAAGCCAGCATGCTAAGCGCTAGAGTGACTCGGCAGCTCCTGAAGCGGCATGCTAAATCAGGAACCCAGCTAATGTGAGTCTTTCACCTCTGGTAAAAATCTCTTTTAAGTTCCCTATTTCTTCCACCAATGTCCCCACACTAAGAGGGTAAATACAGCATGTTAATTATATCATTTCATCCTCCTCTACTGGGCTGGTCTCTTTATCTTAGTCAAATTATCAAGGAATCTAAATTATTTGCTAAATAAATGCACTTAAATATGTGAACAGTGTATAAATATTTTAACATGTTTCAGTGTGGATTACAGTGTTGTCATCAGTACAAAAAGAAGAAGATACTTGCTTTTGGTTCCAACATATTAGGCATAGATACTCCCCTGTCCATCCTTGCAAGTGCTGCACGGCCATCCTTAATGTGCTAAAGAATAGAACATACACAAATGTAATATAGTGGAAGGGGACTGCAGGGTTAATGGCAATGAATATGTCCACTAATGACAGTGGGCACAGTTGTCACTGGATGGAGCAAGTAGCTTGGATACTGTTGAGTATCGTAATTAGTATTCAAGATGGGCAGTCGTTTACATGTTTTCTGAATGTCTGTAGTTTTTTTTTCTTTTTTCTATGGTGAATATATTTAAATGTGACATTTAGCTTGAGTCATAACATTGGTAAACAACACACAAAACAAGACATGAGGCGATGGTTGTACATTGCATTTACAGTACTCTGATTCAGCTACTGGGCAGTGCATGTCTGTGCATGTGAAATCACTGCACCGCATGCCCTGTAGCTGACATTAAACCAACAGTGATGCAAGCATGTAGCAGGAGTGGGCGGTGTGCATTCAGGGCAAGGTGTTTCTTGCAACCCATGGGCAAGCAAATATATGATGCAAGGTGAGGAAGCATGCCATGTGAAAAAGCAGATGAGAGACATACCTGAAACTCTGCAGGACAACATGGGACAGAAAATGAGACTCACAGTTAATGGTTTTGCTGTCAAATCCCCTGCCAGGCTACTACCTACAACACTGCTGTACCCTGACGACACATTGTGTGAATCATTATGCAAATATTTCAAAATGCACGTCCGTTTATGTACACGTAGCAAGCCATTTTTGAATACTGATGCTGAATAGCTCTGGTGAAATTGGCAAGAGATTTGCTTGGTGGCCACATTTTGGTCGCAGCCCTCACCTCTGCCTCCTCCACACATGTCACCATAGCTGTTGTACTGGGTGAAATCTGTAGACTGGGGCTGTGGGAACACAGATAACAGTATTATTAATAGTGTCAATATTAACATATGGACATTTTGTTGCTGACTTAAGGTGAGAATGGAATTTAATTATAATAACTATGTCTAAAACATGTGCAGGATTAGTATTTCTCGCATTGGTGCCAAGAAATAACACTTTTAACATGCACTGCTTTTTGGTAGGGCTGTTAATCAAACTATTAGTGAGACTGCAAAAGGAAAAACAGCATTATAATGAAGTACTGTAGAGCAGCAGAGATGCCCTGGCCTACAAATCTTGTTCTCCAGATGTAAGAAAACATCTTTGTTTGGTACAAACCTACATCATCATGATCTCTATGTTTTTGTCTTCAGCCAAAATGAAACTAACTAATCTAATTCTAACTAATCATGAATCATATTGCAATATCTGTTCAAATCATTGCAATGTGATTTCTTTTTACCATATCGTGCAGCCTTAATTCAGTTCATTCAGACTTTTATTTAAGGCTTGAAAATCATCGAGGTTTCCCTCATTTGCAATCATGTCAAGATACAGAGAAATACACAATTAACTTTTTTTTTTGAAAGAAGACAAAACCCAGTCAAAACAATTGCACACTGTGGTGAAGTGGCTTGAATTGACACGGGGTTCCACAAGGATCAGTTCTGGGCCCTGTCGTGTTTACAATTTACATTAATAATATTGTTTATTCTCTAATCGACTGTAAGGTGCATCTTTATGTGGATAACATTATTCTGTTTCTTATTTAGGGACACTGTTAGTGTTCTTCAATATGCACTTGTCAACCTTAAACTAGTACTTAATTCAGGTTATTATAGTTAACTAAAACTAAAAACTAAAACTGGGTATGAACAAAACATGACTCTGACTCAACTGCCCCCCAAAAGTGTAGTGTTGGTATTGTAATAACAAATCTTAGCCCTGACAAATACCCCAATATTATGATTTAAAAAAACTAAAACTAATGCTGAAACTAATAAAACCTGAACTAAAACTAAACCGAAATGAGCAAACATACCCTACTAAAGTGAAAAAAAAAAAAAATTAAAAATTAAAAACAAAGTAAAAATCTAACTAATGAAAAACACAAAACCATATTAACTCCGTATTTGATGTAAGCAAAACAAAGTCCATGCTTCTTTCTAGAACAAGAGCTACCGATTTTTACAGTCTGCACCTATAATAACTATGTATGAAACGTACAGAATTACTATTTGTGACATTGGTGCCAAGATGTGATCCCTCTAATATTTAATTTGTGTTTACCTAAATTTCCCACAGGATCAATAAAGTATCTGATTATGTATCTGATTGTAATATATGTGCATGTTAGTATGAGAGAGCTCTCACCCGATGCAGCCCATTCCTTCCATAACCAGGCAGAGAGTTGGTTTTGGTTGGAGAAGTTGGATCTGAAACAAAAATATTGTTTAAAATTATATTTGGTTTTAGATATAAAAAGATGTTGATCCAAATTTATGTTAAAAGAGAATTTTTCAAATCATAAATTTAGGCAGTTTCCTAATCTAGATGTGTTCCAGTAACACAAATGCAAAGATCTACTCATGATGTATAGCACAGATCTTGTGCTAAAGTACATTGCTGACAGCTAAATTCGTATCAGCTGATGAAGCTGCTCTGTACCTGCGTCACAGTTGGTCTGTTTGGGGTCGTAGCGCTGAGCGGAGAGGCTCCGTGCGTGACGCTCCCTGATCTGCTCTTTTTCCATCTCCTCTTTCAGAATGAGTTTTCCCAAACCGGACTGAATCTACGCACACAAGACACACACATTTATATGCAATGTAATGTGCAGAATATCCACAGATGAACATCAATCTGTGACACAAACTTTACAGACACAAAGCAGTATAGTTGCTCTTTAGTCTGACCTCTCACAGACTTCTCACTGACCTTACTGAGATGTTCCTCCTGAATCTGCTTTCTTTTCAAGGCCTCTTCCTCCTCCTCTTCTCTGGATCGTCTCCTCCCTTCTGACCCTACGGTTGCCGCACACAAGCCCAAAAATGAGATAAAACACAAAATAAATGCACCCAAAAAGACACAAACGCATCATTCTGGAGGAAACCATGCTTTGACATATATTTGTATAGTATAAAAAGATGAAATGGTTCATCCCAGTTTTTGAGAAAGACAGAAAGATATGGCTGCTTCATTTGGCTGTAGAGCAGTGAGGAACACACACAATAAATGAATAATAGGTGGACAGAAGAACACAAATGTGAGACAGAGTTGACGAGACAGACAAAACAGAGGGACTCATTGGAATATTTGGCTACACTGACATGATGGACAGTTCATCATTCATGTCAAGATTTTACTGGATGTTAAATACACAGAACAGCACGATGTAAGACAGACAAGACAGAAGTCAGTTTGAAGTCAGTCTCAGTTATCTCTGTCCAAGTCATTTGTGGCACTATTGTGTACAGCTAGTGCACCCATCATGTGTAGTAAGTGAACGTAAAATGGTGAAACTGATGCTACCTCAAGCAGAAAATAATATGGCAGCAACAGAAATCAAAGAACGCTTCTGCTTTGTGCAAGCAAAACTCAAAGGCAAATACTGTGACGCCTGAATAACAGCGTGAGCTCGGAGTGAAGCAGGGATGCAGTTAAGCTTTTGGGGGCAGCTTGAAGGGAGAAATAAGAACAGTTAGGTTGTGGTGAGGTGTCTTTTGTACCGCTAGAGGGTGGCAGTGCAAGCATGCCCATCAGGAGCCTACTGTACCTAAAACAGCGAGAGAGTAGGGCCAACGGTCGCCCTCACTCCGCGAGCTGTCATCCGGAGAGGGAGCATGGGCAGCGGGGAAGGTGGCGGATCTGATGATCTCATCAGCAGACTTGCTTTGACGTGCTATGGCAGCGGTATCTAGGTTGGTAACCATGGGAACTGATCTATCAGTGTCTGGGTCACAGTCTCAACCACAGGTAAACATCTTAGCACCATCTGATCGTCTGGCTTAAAGATCATTTAACCCTGGGTCATCCAAGTTTAAAAAGCAAAAACATTGCTTCCTTACAAGTCACTGAATATTACAGACAGCCTTAAAACTAATCTTCTGAAATAATAATTGCCAGTGGGTACGAGTCAGCGCGGTTTTAAGGATGTTTCAAGGACGATTTTAGTGATTACATCGTATCTGAGAAATCACTTCATTAAAGAAACGTCTCAAAACCAGCAGAGAAATCTTGTCACACCAGTGGCATATTTTTTCATATCCATTTTAAAGCGAGACTATGTAACTTTGGAAAAAAGAAAAAAACAGTCTTTGTCTGACGTGAAGAGTTCATGAGCAATGAAATGCACCCTTGTTGAACTAAAGTTCAAAGGTCATATTATGCTCCAATTTAACAATATGTGCAAAAGACAAAAAGATCTTTGTATTTTTACATCAAAATCATGGAAAATACTAAATATGACGGCAATAATATGACATCCATCTGTCGCTGAATTTACAGTGGCTAATGTTAGCAAAATTCAGATAAATATTACAGTGTAACTGAGTCAGGTTCTCACTCTTCTCTCCCTGTGCTACTGTCACATTGTATTGTAGGCACAGATAAACATGCTTTTATCACAAAAGTAAAATAAAAGTAAAAAAAAAAGAGTTTATAAAAGTAAACTAGCTAGCCAGTAGGCATGTTGTGATACTATTCCTCCTCTCGTAGTCATGTTCCCTTTTATGCATGTGACTCCTGTAAGATGACATGTCGCTATCCTGTAACTGTCACGACTCTGTTAAAGTTACACACTCTCACTTTGAAGAAAAGGCTGACTGTAACATCACTACTGTGACTTGTTAAGTTGGACAAAGTCTAATGTGAACCAAGCTACAGGACAGACAGAAGAGGATTGGAGACAGACTTCAAACAGTGCTCGTACACTGACACTGGGGGTGACTACATGGTTAGATGAGTACACAGTTTCAGTTGATTACCAAAAGCATTTTCAGTAAAATAATTACTTAGAGCAGTGGTTCCAAACCTTTTTAGTCTGAGGTACGCCAGATGCACTCATATAACCCATCATCAATTCCTGCCTATCATATTCCAAATATATAACACTATTGATTGTATAAAAGTGGATATTGTTACTGTAATGTTTGAACAGTAAATATCTAGGTGGGTTAGCAATTGTAATGATACCACTTGGACGGTTTATCTAACCATTTCTACCACTTATCCATTACTTTTAGTAATTTCAGTAAACGTATTCATTGCTTTTTAGTACCTGTTTAGACTTCTGTGCTTGCTTGTAAAGCTACAGTAATATTTATTCTGACAGCTGCAGAAGTACCCCCTGGGGTACAGCTGGGAATCATTGTCCTAGAGCATTACTCAGAATGATCTGAATCTGAATTACTCAGACTGACATTTTTCACTTGTCTTCTTACTGTAAAACAGGATATACAAAAAGAGGATGGGTACCGTGTTGTTTGTAGATGGGTGGTTTTCTGTAGATGTTGCTCCCCTGATCTGAAAACATTCAAATACAGACAGAAAACACATTTACGGAATATACAGGGCCTCTATCATACAAATGACAAAATCTATTGTAAACATCTCAACACCAAGCAATGATGCAGAGCGATTACACTGAATTTCTCCCATTTTTTCCTGTGATACATCTGTATAGTTGTGAAAGAAGACGGGAAAAAGCAAAAGCTGATCCCAAATGGAGTAATAATGACAGAGAGAGACAGACAGATTGATAGATAGACAGTTAGAAAGAAAGAAAGAAAGAAAGAAAGAAAGAAAGAAAGAAAGAAAGAAAGAAAAAGAAAGAAAGAAAGAAAGTAGGGACGAGCAGT
>JAJHUR010095413.1:0-17949 GCA_027495735.1 Lutjanus campechanus | reverse complement strand
TTAAGTTTTATCCTCCTCTCACTCAAACTTGCGGCAAACTGCAGTATAGATGGAGTTTTGCACACGTCCTCTAACGCCATGCAGCTAAACTCCTGTTTCCAGGGCAACTGAAATGCTCGCTTGTGCTTCAGCATATAAACTTTGTCTTCATCTGCTGCTGTTTTCTTCTCACTGCACATGTGCAGCTCTCAGCAGAGATGAGAAGGAAGTGAGATGGCTCACTCCACAGCTACTTTCATCAACAGTCCAAATCAAAATACCTTTTTTTGGTTCTTTTTTTCACTAAATCCAGCAACTCACTTCCCCAATCAGGCAAGTGAGAATTGCTGTGTGTGTGCTACTTTATCTCAGTCCACCCTGGTTCAGGTTAGCTTGAAAAGTTCACGTTGAAAAATAAGCAATAATTTTCAGTCCACACAAGCATCTTGTTCTGAACATGTGTTCTTGCAGGAAACTGGAGACTCACTGATGGCCCTCACCTACGTCATCTCCTCCGCCTGTAACGGGATCATCGCACTGCAGGTTCTCTACTACTGGAACAGCTCCCCGGAGCGCAAAAAGAAGAAGAAGAAGAAGAAAGAGTAGGCGAAGGACAGTCGCTAAGCTTCGATCATACAGCAGCACTTTTCTTTTCATACCCGACTGCAGCCTCTCTCTCAGAGGCGTCCTCAGAACTTGAAAGAACAAAGTGAAATGCATGTTCGGAGCCACTGGGACGTGTGGGACATCAAATCTGCTGGACAAACACTCGACCTGAAGTGTGAGTGTTGACATGCCGAGCAGATCTTTGTTAGTGGTGTTTAGCTGTGAGCAAAGCTGCTGGCTCCAGCCTCCCACTGTGCAGTACACGATTCTTACATTCCTCCTGTTCCCGCTCTCCTCACTGCTGTCAGGCTGCGTTCACACTCTTGTGTTAAAATGTTGGGAAACGGTTTGTGCACTTGTTCATTTTTCACATCCAGGGCCTCTGATTACTGTTCTAATCATCAAAATGATTTTCCCCAAATGTTTTTTTTTTTAAGAAGTTTTGATTTGGTACGCATGTAAAGATTGATTTGTTGATTTATCATTTCACATAAACATGATTCCACACTTGCTCCTACAGCTGCCTGTTGTCTGTTCTGTCGTCTGTATTAGGTGACATTATGGGGTGATGTTGTTGATGCTGCCATCAAGAGTCAAGTTTGCACTTTTTGACATTATGATGCAGAATTCCACTTCATTGTAAATCTATGAAACATCCTGAATGAGAATTAAACTAGATGAATAGTATACAGTCAGGCTCTCAGCTCTGAGAATTGGGCACAGTGGCACTTTGAACTAAATGCTAACATTAGCATGCTAACCCAATACTGTGCACAGTAATAATGCTAATAATGTTCAGGTATAATGTAGATTTTTTTTTTAATTCATCGGCTTATTTTCCAAGCTAGAGCCATGTTTTTATGTCCAAGTGAGTAATAGGAGAGTCTCTCCTGGATTTCATGGGAAATGAAAGAAGAAGAAGTTGCCTTTGCTTTTTAAGGAATTATACAAAAAAATTATTAGAATTTAAAAAATAACCTTTTTTGGGGGGGGGGCGGTCAGTTTTCATTGCCTAAATTTTCATTTCGTTGCGATTGCAACATCACGACTTCCTGGAAGGACTGATGAGAACAGCAGTTTTTGAATTGTGAAATTGTTGCAGTATTGAGGCAGAGCGCTGCAGCCAGCAGAAGTCAAACTGAGCTACAACACAATCCCTCTGCAAACCCTCCACTAAACTTGTTTGTTTTGCAGCCTGAAACGTCTGATTTCACCACAGCTTTTCTAGAAAATTGTGATTCATGTTATGATGTTCTTAGATGTTTTTTTGCAAAGAAATTGCAGGAGCGAGTGTGCAAGTGTCACTGGGACTCACAGGAAACTACAGTTATTGGTGAAATCTGCAGAAAAGTTGCTGTGATTGGAAAGAATTGCAAGCTCTCGCGTGAATTGTTGTGATTGCAACATTGTAACTTCCTGGAGGGACTGATAGGAACAACAGTTTCTGAATTTTGAAACTGTTGCAGTATTGAAGCAGAGCGCTTCAGCCTGCAGAAGCCAAACTGAGCTACAACACAATCCCTCCATGTGACTGCACGCCATCTTTCACAATTAGTTTTTACTCGTTGGTGAAAAATTTCATGTATTTAGTCATTTCTCTCGTTAGTGGGCTCTGTCTTCCACCTGGTGCAAAGCGGCGAACATCGCAGTTCTCATTGCTGTTTTCTGCAACGCAACGCAATTGTCATCTTCACACCCACACTGTGTAGGTAGCAAATGTAATTGTGCCCATCTGTGCGCCCATGGGTGTGTTGGTCTTAAAATGAGGTGTAGTCAGATACTTAGTGATTACAAATTTGACCAACAAAAACCTGGTCTGAAGTCAAAGACGCAGCATTTTCCTGCTGTTTCCAGGTCGCACTATTCAGACAGTAAGATGAGACTATGTAGATGAGTTCACAATGCACGTACACTCTGCTTCTATGGCACTGCAGTTAATCTACAGGTCATAAAAACATTGTGATTAACAGTTGATTGGTTGTAGGTGGGTGAACACTGTGTCCATTTACCCACAGCAGCTGTAACTTCATTCATTGTTTAAGTCCGACAGGATCGTCAGGATCTAATAATTAGTCTCCTGTGTTCTTCTTCACATCCAAAAGGTCTCACACACAGTCGCAGATCCTGCAGTGAAACTGTTTGGAGTAAAGCAGCCTGACTTCCACCACAGCTGTCTGAAGAATGATTTCCTCGGCCCCATCTGTTTATCACTACAGTTTTTAGTTTTGCTGCTTATATATTAAGGATATTTGCAGCAGTGACATTACAGCACGTATGGAGACAAAACAGAGAGCCGCCTCTCTGATCATTAAACCATCTTTCAAATTATGTGGAATGTTTTACGTTGATTGTGTTGCATTTTCATTCATGGTTTACTTTAAAGGCTGTCTTCAGTAATTTAACATAGCTCCATGTGCACTGTGATGTCACAGTGTCAACCTCTGTGCCTCGGATCATGTGCACACACACACACAGTAACAACAGAGGAAGACGCTCCAGCCTTCTTCGTCCATCTGCAGCTCATCTGTTATTAACCAGAACATTCATTTTTAATGACCCGACTTGCAGGTTAACCTCAGTATCTGAATCACTACAGGTTGATCAGTGTTTCAGTGTCTTTGTTCGCTTCTCCAACTTGCTCAATCAGTCATTTAAATAGTAAAGTGCCAGATGCAGGTGCATCCGACTCTGATTTCATTCATGTTATGCCCCAAACACACCTTTTCATTACTAATTCATTAATCAAGAGAGTAAATACATTATTTTGCACCCAGATTAAGTGCTGTTTATATAGTCAGTGGACATGCACTATAGATCATCTCAGTAGGACCCAGTGGGACATTCACTTCAGTCACAGTGAACAGAGCAGTGTGGAACCTTCACAGTGTCCTGTGATTACCATTTGTGACAGCAGAGGCTGCTGTTGCTGCTCAGCAGTATCGTGTTGCTGTAACTGACTAAGAATCAGACACTCGCACACTGTCACAAAAATGCCCCTTTTTACAACTCCCACAACTTCTCTTAATGCACAAACATTCAGTGTGGTTATGCTCAGATATTTCTTTGAAATGTGAGAGCTAAGTTGTCTCCTAGTTACAATTTTCTATCACTGACAAGAGTGAATACACACTGCATACTGAGAAAACATTTTAATGATGTCTTGCAAGTTATAGAGTGAGAATGTGTCTTCCAGATGATGATGTAGTTTCACTTTGTTTTCCCTTTAATATTCACTCAGCAGAAACTAAAGCATGATTGAACTTTTTGCTCATTCTTACTCGCAGCGTTGGTTAATATTGGAGAAGAAGATGTTCCTGGTTAGTAGAAAAAGTCCCAAGTGACATGAAACATGACACAGGATGTTTTTACTTTTTGTCCTGTGCTTTGTCTTCTCATCATCTACCCCGACCACCACATTAACTTAACCAGAGATGGACACAAATACAACAAAAAGTACTTGCTGATCAAATGTATCAAAATAAACACCCCACCCCCGAGTGAACCCATCTTGCAAAAAAACTACACAGAAGTGCCCTGATGGATGCCCCTCTGGTAGAAAAAAGCAAGATAAAGTGTCCTTCTAGTGGACAAAACATGGTAAAGTGACCTGTAAAGTGCCCCTCCAGTGGACAAAACATGGCAGGAGCTGCAGGAGCTTATATGCAGGAGCTAACACACAATCCACATGTGCAACAAGAACACGGTTAACTGCAGTTTACTTTACTTCCTCAGCTATTTTATATTTTTATCACAGTTGTGGATGTGGATGCCAGGAGGGTGTTTTACATCACCGTTTCAATTTCTGTTGAACAGCCTTTCCTTTACTTTCTTCGTGGCTGTGTGTAGGCGTTGAGGGAGGGGGCAGAGGAGGCTGGCTGCCTGGGATCAACAACAGCACTCCATGAAAAGGTAAAGAAAAGGAACCTGTTTTTAATGAGAGGGATGGGTGAGGGGGCGGGAAGCGGAGGGCACAGCCGCAGGCTGCCTCATATCTGATGGTGGAGCAGAGATGGTACAGATTGGTGTGTTTACCGGCCTGATCACCTGCCACTTTTCTTCTTGGGAGGTCCTTCTTCCCTCCTCACCACTCCACTGCATTTCTTTCACACGCCATACCAGTCTCACCACCTCCTCCGGTCCACATGTCACTGGGCGAGTGAATGTTTTTATGGATGTGAGAAAATAAAGTGAATATTAAAGACACTGAAGGCCAAATTGCTCCTGATGGTCAGGCCAGCTCCCTGCACGGTAGCTCACCACCATAAGTGTGTGTGTGTGTGTGTGTGTGTGTGTGTGTGTGTGTGTGTGAGAATGTGTCAGTCAGTGGGTGAATAAAGAGCAAAAGCCTTTGCATAAAAGTTTGTCCTGATCCAGTCTCCAAATCCCACATCAGGACCAAGCCAGGCAATTTGTGATATTTAGGCAGTGGCATCCAGATGATAAGCAGGTTTTTAATGTCCCATGGCTAGCTGAATAATGTTGAACTAAATATTAAATAATTCTGATAGGAAAAGATAGAAAAGACAGACATGGACGTAAAGTGTAACTTGACTGTTGGTGGAGATATTTTTTGACTGCTCTGTTTCATACAATCATTGACTTCTCACCGGTTGATTCCACCAAGCGCGGCACGTCTGCGCCACAGTTCAGTTTACTTGCTCGGATTTTGTTGATTATGTCCTCTTTTCTCACTCTTTGTGCTTCTACCGTGGATCAGCAGGGTAAGTGGTTAAATAGTTTCTTTTCTGTCTGAGTCTGCATGGGGTCTTTTATTTTGAAAATTAACTGTATTCTCCTCTTCACCTTTTCTGTGTCTGACTTCCTGCTTGTTCGATCTGCTCTGTGTTGATTGATGTGGCATCCGTCAAAAATAGAATCAGCACATATTTGAAGGGGAGCGGAGAGCCACTTCTAAGACACGCCAAGGTGCTGCTGGTGGAATCACAAGCATTGTGCAGAATGGCTGCGATCAGTTCTGGCTGATATGGTGCAGCCGTAACGTGACGCAGCCACGCCTGGTGGAATTTAGCTGCCATTCTTCTTAACCAGTCACAAGTGATAGTTTCAGTTTGAAATCTTGTTTCAGCTCAGGACAACGTATGTGGAGGTTACGTTAATGTTGGCAAAGCTCCACTGTTTGCATCTGGCAGTTGTGAGGGCATTGCAGAAGGTGCTTCACCATCTGTTGCCTGGCGAAGATCTGCACTCTACTGAGTGAGCTCTTCCAGTTTCATCTGATTTCACGGAAAATCTGACCCAGTGACAGACATGAAGAATTACTATTTAAAAATCTTCTTACTTGTGCAGATCATACAGAGCATTGGTACAAACCTGGGGTCTGGGCCCCTCTCAGGGGTCTGTCAGAAATCACGGGGGGTCCCAAAGACTTTGTCTGCTCTGAGGTCCTTAAAATCAGATTTGTATGTTAACTAAAATCACAATTTCAGGGTTCGTACACCTTTTCTAAAGTCAAATTGAAGCACCTTTCAAGCATTTTCAAGGTTCATTTTCCAGCTTTTCCAGCTTCAAATGACATACATATATACAAAATGATTATTTCACCTCTTTATCAAATTAAATCAGATGTTACTGTGCTTTTATCAACTGAAATTATGTTTTGTGATGGTAAGCTTAATGTCACCTGTTTGTACAAATTTTGTGCATTTTGAAGATCTTCATGAAGATCTTCACCCATCATCACATTGCCATAGTGGTGAGTACATACTGAGTGCTTATTCTGGGAAAGTTGAATATCACTTTAAGCACTACTATTAAATGCACACTGGCAGTGTGTGTCATCGCAAACAGGAGAACACACACCATGGCAGTGTTAGTTAATGTGTTCTATTACGCAGCTTTTGTGAATACTCAATTCTGATCGACCAATTACAGCATTCTACAGTCTGTTAGTGGTGGGTGATATGACCTAAAATCTGTATTACTGAATTTTGTTTGTTTGTTTGCTTTTTGCATAGACGGTATGATATATTATATAACAAAGGATATATGATCAAACCATGATTCTACCTAATAAAAAACAAAATGAGGTGTAGTTCTTTTGTGAGCAGCAGTCTGGCCTATCACGTAGCTTAACTAGTTCATATAATGAGATTCATTCTCGGAGAATGGCTGGATTAGGCATCTAAACTGCATTTATTTGGCAGAAAACCCAAGATATTCAAATATACACTTATATAAACTAAGTACCATAATCAGTGTAGCACAGTCTATCAGTACATGTACATACAGCAGCAGAAAACACACATAACCTGCACAGCAGACCCGCTTTAATTTAACAACAAAACCAGCTGAGCTACTGCAGTATGAAGTTCCACAAAAAGTAACACATCAGCCTACTGCTCTTGTTATTTGTCAAGTTTCAGATTAGTCTTAATGTTCACACAATTTCTCTTGACTGTCCCTCAGTATTACAACAACATACTGTATGTCCATATTGTCCCTGTGCTCTGTGCATGTGGGACAAAATGCGCCGCTGTTCAACAAGTTGTTTGCTGCCACATTTGAAGATAAAATACCAGGTGATTCATATTTTCCTGTTTGCCACAGGAAAATATGTTAACTTTAATATGTTAAAACATTTATCACAGTTATGATGGTATAGCAAAATCTGTGTTGTGGGTGAGTGTGGCACCACCGCCCACCCCAACGATCTGTTATTTCAAAAGCAGAAAAACAGACCGTTGCTACAGGCGCAGTCCTGATCACAGATTCTGGAAGAATTAGCGGAGGCAGAAATCAATAAAAAAAACAATTTTTAAATCGATATTTTGCATTATTGATGCTTTGAGACATTTGTGGCTTGATTAGATAGGACAGCTGGACCATGCCAGGACAGTGAGGACAGGAAGGGACAAGCAGCAGAGGGCTGCAGGCTGGAATTGACGGGCCGCCGCAGAAGACTGATAGCCTGAGTGCACGGGGCCCATAGACTACCAAATGAACCACTAGTGCAGTCTGAATTATTATTTTTTCGTCAGTAGCTGTACAATAATCATAATGTAAATTGAGCACTCTAGTGGTTCTGGAGGCTAGTGGTGGTGCTCCTCCATCCAACCATCATCACAATCATTATCAATGATCATTAAAAAATGCTGTTCATTTTTGAACTATAGCCAACATTTTACTGGCACTTGTTCAAGCTTCAATAATAAATATAGTATATCTGTGAGTCTCAGTCTCTGTGGATTCCCATCAAAGTTACAAACAGGATGGTCACATTAATTATATTTGGCTAAATCTTTAACCACACAAACAGAAAACAAAAGCTTTACCACTCCTTTACCTGTCACTTCTCCCACATACCCTCCGTCTCTTCACCTTAGGGTGTGCCTCTCCACACCTTCCGCACACACACGCACACGCACACGCACACACACACACACACACACACAGTATGTGATATCTCCTCACCTCATTAGAGTTACCTGTCAGTCAGTCTTTCATGGCGTAGCAAACACTTCCCTCTTTAGTAGCAATGAGTCTGTACCTGCTGACAGCCTGTTGACCATCATGGTGGTCTGACTGATTCAGAGAGTCGACTGATGTGAAGAAACTCCCAGATCTGAAGAGCGCTTCATGTCCGTTTACTCTCAACTGCTGTAGTAACGTTACCTTCACCTACAAACTTTTCATCCATAAGATAGTACCTCATTTTTCACTGTTACCTTGGTGCATATTATTGATAGTATTTAACATAATTTTGGACATAAATCACCTCAGTGTCTAAGATAATGATTAGCAATGTTAGCTAGCTAGCTAGCTAGCTAGCATCATCATCTTCCTTCAGACTCAATAGAAACAAAATCAAACTCACCAAAAGCATCTTGGCTCATCTTTCCATTGTTCTAACAATCACCAAAGCTTGTTTGGTTTGGAATGAACCATTAATTAACTGTGAAAATAGGCTGGTTGCACATCAGAGAAGCAGTAAGGAGAAACAGCGTGTAGAGCCAGAATATTTTCATATCTAACCCTGTGAATTGATGGTTTGAAAAATGAAAATGTTGACTGTAGCTCGCTATCGAATGTTACCAGCTATTATCAAAGACAGGTGATTATCAAAATGCTCATACACACTATATTCAAAACAAATGGTAAATACTATTAATTTAGGCTTTTCACACTGCATATTTTTAGCTCAGGGCTATCCTTAGCATTAACACCTGGCTAACTTAGCCCCCTTCTACACACACATTATTAACCCAGGGTTAAGCTAAGCACAGGGCTGTACGATTCTTACTGCTTTTCTTCTAGCTCTGGGTTAAAGCATCTATACACCCACAGGTGTTTTGCATTAACCTGACTGATTATCTTCTACTTCTTCTTCAAATCGTTTAGCCGTCTTTCTCACTGACAGCTTTTAGCTCTGGGTTTAGTTGATTTTCAGGGTATAACCCCACAAACTCAGGGCAAACCCTGTTCTGGAACAGGGCCAGCTAGCCCTAGGCTAAAGTCAGGGTTAGCCCACTTTGGAATGCGCCAGTATTGTGTCTGTGTGAAAGCTTTCTTGGCCCCAGGCAAAGAGAGCTCTTGGCTTGGGGCTAACAGCTCCCTTAGCCTGGAGCTAAGTGTAGGCTGAAAAGTAGTAAGTTACAAGCTAACTGTGAAAAGTGAAGAAAGTAGCTTAAGGATCTTTGGCCAAGGTAACGTTGCTGTAGTGTTGACAGGAAGTAAACAGACATAGAGCTCGTAACCATAAATGGTAGATGCAAAAATGAGAATTGCTCACCTGGTGCAGGAGGTAAAGATCTCCTGTCTGACTCTGTGACTGAAAAAATACCGCTAGAGTTTGTGAGAAAATATCTTCTTATTCATTTCTTTGAGTATAGATATATAGATATTGATTTGGGTAAAGTTTAGCACCAATATCAAAACTGTACGCATGTAGAAAGCTGTTGTTTGCTCACATCCTCCCTCCTCTAATGGAGGATGTGACTCCACTGTTTTCAGACTAAACAATGATCCTTATCGCGGCTTTAGAACCAGTCTACCTGGCTGTGTGCGTGTGTGTGCCCTCTCAGTCCCACCCTGGTATTGCACGCCTTCAGCTGCACAGCGTGACGCTGACTCATAAACGTGGCCGATTTTGTGTTCAGGGTGACGAACAACTGAAGTGGCAAGCTGCCAAAACAGCAGCCACCCACCTCTTCACCTGCATGCCAGCAAGTAACACTGTAGCTCACCCAACCAGCTGTGGAGCAGTGGAGGAGGGTGTGCATGTTAGTGCGTGGAGTCTATGAGGGGGGGCCACATGTTTTCACAAAGACAGGACGACGGGAAAAGCCTTCAAATCTGAGGCCAAGTTATTGATTCAGGGGTATTTTTTATGATCATCAACATGTTTCAGACTAGAATAATCTTCAGACACACATTATCCTTTATATTAATAGGTAATTAGAACTGGAATCAGTTTTATTGGCTGGGGTGAGGATGAAGTAGCCGGTTGTGTTTGGATCCTAATTTTCGAATCTGAATTTGACCAAGTGTATTTGAGCAGCCATTACATTATTTAAGGGTTTAGTCTGATTTCAGCGACTTGAATTTAGCTTTTGAATAGGCTTGTAATGTTTAACTACCTGTCTCTTGTGCTCGAGGCTGAAAACCCCAGAGTGGGGTGAGCGCCCTGGAAGGGGAGGAGGGGAGTGAATAAGAGCCACGCCACAGCTGGGGTTTAAGGCCACTCCTGGATCTTGTCTGGCCAGGAAAATTAAACAGACAAAATGGAACTGGTCAAACAATGAAAGGTCTGCTGCATCCTGGCCTGGAGCAATTGAAATCATCCTTGACTGGAAACGTCACAAACTGAGATGGGCTGTGCACAGTCCAGAGCAGGAGGACTCTACAGCAGATCAGCAAAACATTCCAGATCATCATTGTTACCCATCTACTGAGTAACAGTGATATCAGGGAGGTGAGGTGCCTGCAGAAGCCAGAGGACACTAAAAAACACCAACCCCGGCCACAGTCTCTTTGTCCTGTTGCCATCTGACAGGAGATACAGAAGTATCCACTGCCTACCACCAGACTGAAGAGCAGCTTCTTCCCTCAGACTGTGAGACTGAAAAATTCATCCTCAGGGCTCCTCCTTATTTGTTAGCTTGTTCTATATCTTTATTCATCTCTATCAGTTACAACAAAATCTCATTTTACGACATTTTGTTGTAAATGACAAATAATAATAAATGTAAGGTGTGACCACCAGCGTGTTGACAAACCCTGTCTACAGACGGAAATATAAACACCTGGCAAACTGCCTCTGTGGTAGGTCGCGCTACAGTGGGTTTTGCACACACACTGCACCTGCGCACACACACACAGACTCACAAAGTGAAAACAATAAATGTGTTGTGGCTGGAAGAAATTTTGTACAGACAAGACTGTAACTTTGGAAGATAACCACTTAAAGGGATAGTTCACCCAAAAATGAAAATTCCATCATTATTTACTCACAGACATACTGACTGAAGGTCAGGTTTATTTTGTTAGTCCAGAGTTTCACAGGAAAACAGTTGTAGAAGCTAGCCTATTACTCAGCCACTGAGATGTTTAACCCAGGAATGACCTGGTTGACGCGCCTCACTGTTACTTTGATCTACCGTACGCTGTGTCGCTTCCACATTGAATCCACAGGATTGTTCTCAGTTGCAGCAAAAACAATTTATTTCCTCCATACAAAGTGTGAACAAGATCCGTTTTCTTTCAAAAGAGACCAAAACACTCGGCATACGGCGTGACAAACATTTAGCGCCATAGCGGTCAAAAACCCTTTGCCCTTCTGGGTCAAACACCTAACAACAACAGTAACCTGCCTACCTTTGACACCTGAGCATGAGAATATCACAGCAACACCCCATGTTCAAACAGTGAACTACTAGTTAAACCATGGATTATTTCACCAACATATTTGGCTCCTACAACAGTATTGCAGAATCTCACAAACAATGGAAGTGAATGGTGACATAAACATAAAAAACAACAGGATAAAAACATAAAATGGCCCCATATTGCTCACCTGGTATAATCCAAGTCTCCTGAAGCCCCAACATGCCAAGTTGACTCGAAATAAATCATTTATATCACGTTTTCATCCTAAATCTTCACTGTAGATCGTTAGCTTGGAGACACATTCACATGTGCATGCGCACACCGTCTGAACTGGGTGTGTGTGGTGTGACATTTCTTCCCAGTTGTTTTTATCTTTGAAAAGTGGTCACCAATTTTCATTTTTGGTAAACTATCCCTTTAGGCTTTTAGAAACATCCAAATCCCACTTAGACATTAGTTCATTGCTCAAGGACTTCAGCACTTTGGTGATCAATCAGTCATCAACTTAAAGAGAGAGACAGCGATCTGTGACCTTGTGGATTCGTCCTCGGCTCAGACTCAAATCTATACATCGTCCTTTATGACACTGTTACTTTGTGGACATGATGGCAGCTGTGAGTTCAACCAGTTCCCCTGCACTGAATCTTCTCCTGTATATTACTGCAGTAATCACTGTTTAATATGTATAAGACACTGATCAATGAATAATTTCTTACAATGTGATTGATTGTTTTGGGGGGACAGGTATGAGTGTGAGAGAGTTGGGTGCCTTGAAAAACCAGTCGAGGGTGATGTTTACTGTGAACTCCAAAGTTGGATGTATCGTACTGCCTTGCTTTTTTGGTGATTAGTTGGCTCGCTTATTGACTCCAGCCTAGAAGAACTGGTGAACGCCAACAACCAAGAAAATAAGGTTTACATCATGTCATATCATATCATGTAGAATGCTGTTGTACCACATTCATAAATGTAAGCCTAAAATAGATGAGCAGTCAGTGTGAACCTACCTGCAGAATCATTATAACTGGGTCAGACTCTGTTTTTACACTCAGACGTCAACAAGTAAACACAAGTCTTATCTGTTTGATCCATATTTTCATTTTCAGTTGTCACATTTCATCCCGTCAGGTTGGAACTGATAAATACATTTAAAAATCAGATGTCTGTTTGGATTCAATTTTTAAAAAATACCAAAAGGTTTGGTAAATGATTAATGGATGAAAATAGTGTTAACTTCTTTACTCTTTTCTCCTCTCCTGTTTTTTTAAGATAAATGTTCAAATGGAGGCTCTGCCTTTTATTTACCTGTTGTCCTGCTGAATCATAGTATCAGAGCTCCATTAATGTTTTGGAACCAAAAACTAAGTTTTCTATATCAGGCTCAGTCAACTCAGAGTTCAGGATTAGGCTCAGACTTAAGTTAAGTTAAGTTAAGTTAAGTTAAGTTAAGTTAAGTTAAGTTAAGTTAAGTTAAGTTAAGTTAAGTTAAGTTAATAAGTGAAATCAGTCATTTTATCCTGGGAGTCACTCATTATTCATCTTCCACTGCCTTGATGTGCTAGTTTGTTTGTGTTATTGTGTGACTTTAGTGAATCTGAACTAGCCTTCCAAAACACTGAAGTCACAATAGGTTGGTTTGGAGAGAGCCTTGTCTGATGACAAAGTGGTGAAAATATCCCAAATATAGTGTGCACTTAAACTGATCTTGATTTTTTTTTAAAAATTTTTAATGAACCATTCTGAATAGATAAAACTGTTTACGTCCCACTCTGCTTCTCCAAACTGGGGGCATGCTGACCGCCACCTGCTGAAAATAATACACTGAATATCAATAAGTAACTCACACAACTATAGGTCATTAACACAGGAGAGAAAACTATTTAGATCAGACTCTGATTTTTCTTTTCTTCTGTATTTTTAGTAGCTCTGAGATTTTTTTTTAAAACAATTCTGCTCTGTTGCTCCTGTTTCTGTGTGTACACACACTTCTACAGTGTGTACATGTGAATGTGTGTTTATCAGGGGTGTGTTTGTCCTGCAGATAAGAGTTGTGTCTGGGCTCCTGGAGGAATGCAGCAGGTACTATACATTAAAGTCCGGGCAGCGTTTCCATGACTGCTTTTGAAGTGCTGGTTTCATGGAGCAGTGCTGCTGAACTCATTCCTGTCTTTTTGTGCTGATATAATTCCTAATTCCTCCTCTTACTTGTTGGAATGTTCATTGAAGAAAGAGACAACAGCGACCAGTGAATGAGAGCTTGACCTGCCAGTGAGCGAGCATAAATTAACTTTGCAGGAGACGAGCCGGGATTCAAATCCAATTCCTGCAAAAACATGGAGGTTATGACTAGATTGTGTGTCACCAAAGTAAACGCCAATTCGCACTTAAAAAACCCTGTTGGTAACCACCACCTGACTCTCTCTCTCTCTCACACACACACACACACACACACACACACACACACACACACACACGGCAGAGGCTGACCACAGCTCTTTGTAGGGACTTTTAAGTCACTCTCTGCAGATCCATGGCAACCACTTGTTGAAGCCTCACTGCTTGTTGCTAAGTGATGGGATGTATTGGACCAGAAAATCCTCCCATTGACAGTCCCTCCACCCCCTTCTCCACCCATTCCTCTCCCTACCCCATCCTTACCCACCCATGGACCACAGCCAAAACAATCCACATACATGCTCGGACTTCTGCGATTTACACGGCGAGAAATGTTCACAATTCAGCCTGTATTTAAAAACACTGTCTATCAAGGCTCAAAGTTGCTAGTTTAACTTTTTATTATTGACAAAGTTCTACATATCTCCACATATCCTTATTACAATGAAGTATAAGAACGCTTGGCAGCAACAGTATCAAGTGCACTGTGTGCACTGGGTTCTTTACTCAACTTTTACTGCTTTCCTTGGATTTATTTGAATGTTATTATAACTAAAATAAAACTATATGTGAAAAATTCAGTTAACTAAAAAAATAAATAAAAACTAGACTTTAGAAAAAAGGAACAATATTGTGTAGTAACAAAACAAAACTAAATAAATGAGAAAATATACAGTTAATGAGTTTCAGTTTGGTTAAATCTGTCAACACAACAAATGTGATGAGACTGAAACATGAGAGACTGCATGACTGTGAGTGTGAATTGAGTTTCAACTGTATCTGGATTTTAAGGAGAAATTCTTAAATCTGCCCCTGATAAATATTAGAATAATAAAAGAAAATACTGAAAATAATAAAAAACTAAACTAAAACAAGCAACCCCACTCTGGAAACAAACTGAAAACAAAAATAAAAATCACAATAAAAACTAGTGGAAATCTTTTTTAAGAAACATAAATGTTCCATAAGTCTATGACAGAGTGCCAACGATGCCTAACACAGTTCCAGGAGTCCTTGAGGGGCTCAGGAAGTTCCTGAGGGGGTTCTTCAGGAGTTCTGGAGGTCGAAGAAGGAACAGTAGCAATACTTACTACACTGTAAAACAACAACAACAATAAAGTAAGTACTACTTAAGTACTTTTAACTTAAAAAGTGTGTGTTAAACTTTTGAGTTGATTTGAAAAGACAAGTTGAGGTCATTTGTAATGATTCAAACTTTTCTACTCTTTTCTAAATAAACTTGAGATTAATTCAGCTGTACTGGAGAAAAAATGTTCAATCAGCTTAAGGTATTAAGTTGAACCAACAACTGTTGAGCCACACTGGTGAACAGTTTGAGTTCCTTTTACATTTTCTCAGTGTGAAGAGTCACTTCTTCATTTCTCACAAAGAACTTCCAGCTGCAGCAGTACTTTGTCCCGACACAAAGACAACATGTCAAACTGCTGCCAGTAGTAAAATTTATAAGTATAGTAACTGAATTCACTTCTAATCTTCATCACACAGAAACACAAATATTTTAGCAGCAATCCAAAATACTGAGGCCACAGTTTTCTTGAGTTTATCAGAGATTAAATATTTGGAGTTAGTGCTACATGTACTCTTTGATTACAGTTAAATTAAAAATGATTGATTAAGCCAAATATCTTCAGTAAATGCAACTCAGAATTTTCATTCACCCCTCAAAACTTAACAGAACTGGATCATACAAACGAAAAACAAAACAAAATACTGCAGCAGCACACATTTGCTAAGGTAAGTAAGGATGTTAAACATTAATCTTTAATCGATTAATTGCTGTTAAGAATTTAACCAATTAAAAATGTATTCATGCATATTTAATCAATAGTCACGGCAGTAATTGTACCTCATTTTGATGCTGTTTTGTCTGACTTTGACTTAAAAAAAAAAAAAAGAAAAAGAAATGAGGGGGACTTGTATTTTTAGAAATTATTAATTATTAATCAATTGTTAGCATTTTCAATTACTGGTTCAGGACAATGCACAAAATTTGCAATGGTTAAAAGTAACTGAGTACACCAGTACTTTTACTTGTAATTGACAGATGTTCAGTACTCTTTTTTACAGTGTATAATTAATAATGTAATTATAATAATTAATGAAGTAAAACAATCTGTATTACCAGCACCGACCAAAGTGAATCACAGTTTGAGAAGCTATTAGTTTTGGCCGACCCCCCCCTGCATCTGTTCACCGCTCTCCTCCTCCTGTTGATCCTGGTGCCCTCATCTGCCCCCCACCACCACCCCCAGCCCACCCCACATCCACCTCCCCCTTCCCCTCCCCTCAGTGACCGATTAGCCGGTGCGGGGTTCTCTCCCATTTCCATGAGAAAGGCGGCGGTCGGTGAAAGGGTTAAGCCTGAGGACGAAGCCCCCAAAAAGCAGCCCTAATTTTCTGCCCGGCGGGGGAGTGGGGGGAAGCGGGGCGAGGGAACAAAGACGCCCGGGGGAGGAGCGGAGACTCCGGCTTTACTATATGCACCTGCGGCCTGAAAAGCCTCGGACAATGCGCCTCCGACACGGCCAATTACGAACGGGCCATCCACCCGCTTTCTCTGTGGAGAGACTGTGGGAGGAGGGGGGCGCAGAGGGGGGGGGGGCGGGGAAAGTGAATTTTTAAAGAGGGTACAGATAAGAAAGTAAATAATCGAGCTTTAAATCATTCCAGCCACTATAGACTACCGCCCCCCATTCACCCGCAGCCATCACATCTCCCCACCCCGGCAAGACACCCGTGTTCCCCCGCTAATGTTCACTGCGTCCGGCGGCCTCAGGCGGCGCTGCCGGCTCCGCCTGTGAAGACGCGGTGAAAAGTGAAGCCGGTCTGATTGGTGGTATGTCACTCTGACTTCTCTCATGATGTGGATGGATGAGGTCATGTTTGAAGCAACAGCTGAGAAACTAGGAGGACGTCCAGTTTACCTGCTGAGGAAGAGGAGGAGTTCCGGCCACTGATTCAATCAAGTCTCCAGAGAGAGGAAGGTTAATGAGCCAGTGATAAACATTATAACATCATAACTAACTTAATAAATCCCCATATAACTCTGCATTTTCTCTAAAATAACACAACATTCATTCTCAAATGATGCAAATCTTATAGAAAATAAACTTCCCAACAGTATATAAAGTAGGTAAACACGAATGCAGTAGTAGTATAAAAACATAATATATTTGTAAAAGGAAAAAAAGAAGATATCTTTGACCAAATATTTCAATATCAATATTGCCACAATACTGTAATGATGATTATTGGTGCAACACAACAGGATCTTTTTGTCAGTAACCATCACTAATGTGGATAAAATGACTTAGTGGGTAAAGTCAACAGCTAGAACAGTTAATAAATTCAGAAAATGACACTGCTGTTCTGTAATCCAGCCTCTAAAAGGATAGTTCACCCAAGAATGAAAATTCAGTCATTAGTCTCACCATTGCAGGTCAGGTTTATTTTGTTAGTCCACAAAACATTGGTTTCACAGACACACAGAAACACACACAATAAAAACATAAAATGCCTCCATACGCTCGTCTGGTGTAATCCAAGTCTCCTAAAGCCCCAACATGCCAAGAACTAAAAAAATGTTATTTACACCATGTTTTTAGTCTGAATCTTCACAGTAGATTCTTAGCTCGGAGCCATGTTCACATGCACATGCACACTGTCTGAACTGTGCGTGTGTGTGACGGTGTGCAAACAGCATGTCAGGGCTTTAGGAGACTTGGATTACATCAGATGAGCAGCATGGAGGCATTTTATGTTTTTTTAAAAATAGTTTTTTTTTCATTTGAAAACTGGTCACCATTCACTTCCATTGTTTGCTGGAGTTTCACAGGAAAACGGTGTTGCAGAATCTCCCAGTGTTTTGTGGAATAAAAAACTAAACCTTACCTTCAATCAGCATGAGGGTAAGTAGATAATGACTTTTAATTTTTGGGTGAACTACTCCTTTAAAACCAGGAAATGAATACACTTATGACACAAACCATATAACCACATCCAAAATCTAAGACAATAATATATAATGTGATCACAGTTTAGTGTGTGTATGGAACAATAATGAAGTGGGCCTATTTAAAAGCTCACAGTAATTTAAACATGTTT
>JAJHUR010095407.1:0-15387 GCA_027495735.1 Lutjanus campechanus | reverse complement strand
GTCTTTGAAAAGGAAGGTTACATGCCAGTCATTCATGTGAGCAACCCTCTCGCTGTTAAATCTGACAGTCCGTGAATGAAATAATTTTCAATTGATAATCCAGAGAGGGAATTCAATCTTTGCCACCCGTTGCTTTGGTGAAAGCACCATGGGAACTCCTAAAAACACAATCATATTTCTTTTCTCTGGCTTTCAAATGATTTGCCAGGGTTCGCTGGTAGATATCACGCTCACTGAGGTGGAATAGTGAGGGCTACATTTCTGAGTTAACTGATTATTTTCTCACCACCAGCAGCAGCAGCTGCAATAACTAACTGAGCAAGCAGAGGGCACACTGTCAATACTGGTGATCTGACGACCTCAGAGCTTTGGTGGAATTTACACTCATGTTTGACACAGATACTGAAAGAGTGTTTCTGCTCTCACAGATCAGACAAAAGCCATGGAAGTACGGTGCTAAATTTCCATTATTTTGCTCCTCCTTCTGTGTAACTGTGCTGATACCAGAGGCCATTGCTAATAATAATCAAGTTGAGCTGATCACAATATGCTTTTTATGTAGATAATACATGAACTCATCATAGTCATGATAGTCGAACCCACTTACACTGACTGTAAAATTGCTCATGTTGACACTTTTTCCAGTCACTGTGACCCCAACTAAAGTCCAGGAAACATGAAATGAATCATTTCCTGAGCACCACAAGATATTGCGAGAGACAGTATTTTGAGAATAACACTCATGACATGATACTTGGATTCAAGACAGCCAAAAAAATGACAAGAATTATGTGTTTTTATCTAACCTGGTAAAAATCATTGCAATGAAAAATGACCAAAAAGGAAAAACCCATTCGACCACAAACAGCAATCTCTATAAACAGACATCTGCATATGAATGCAGAATCAGAAAAGGGACAAGATTTTAATTTTGAAAGTTTTCCAACTTCTGTTTGTAAACTGAGTATTATTAGCCAATCATGTCTGTGTTGCATGCATGCAAACCTTTTAATAAATAAAATTAATTAAAATTAGCATTTTAATACACCCTTAAGACAAAAAGACAACAGTTATTCGGCTGTTCATCACATGATGGCGGTTGTTCAGCAGAAAATGATGACTGGTGTACTGAGGAAAGCATGTCATTGTTTTATTTTATACCTGCAAATGCATTTCTCATCAAAACTAGAATTTCTAGAAAATGTAGACAGTACAGAAAGTAGAGCTAAATATTCCTGCCTGACTTGATTGTCTTCAGATTACCCTCACAGCAGAGACAGTCAAGTTTATGAATGAACAGCGCAGCGCACTGCGCTCTGCTGTTAAGTCATCGTAGCTCACCCAGTATACTTCACTTCTCCCTCTCCTTGCAATCCATTTAATGAGTAATCCAGCCAGATCAAACGAAAATGCATTTAAAGGAATTAAAATGTCAGTTTTCTTAATGAATTTATGTATTGATCTACTTTATCCATATTGAAAATATAGATAACGAGATATCCTGTGCCACTTGAAATAAATACAAACTACCACAGAGAAATAATAAGTCATCCCGGCGCTGAAACTGTTTTTTAAAAAGATTTTAAAAGTGTCACAATCAACTGGAAGTGCCAGTCGCCCTCCACAGCATGATATCAGTCATTTTTGCTAAAGTGAGACTACCAGTTGTAATTAAAAGGCCCACCCAAAGTTACTGTGGCCCATCCAAAATTTAAATTCTGGTGCCGTGCCTGCCTCAGAAACCACCAGAGAAACTGCAGAGGGTGACCCTAACACAGCTAACATTAGCCATGCAATTACTGCTGCTAACTCAGCAGCTACTGGTGAGCTCAAACAAGACAAGACCCAAAAATATAGTAAGGGGTCCCTGTATGAAATGGTAAAAAAAAAAAAGAGAGAGAGAGATTGTGATTACTTTGAGAGATATTGTGATATTGTGATATGATTCACAATTAGTGGAAATTGTCATTTTTCACTACAAACATTTGTGTATTTTCAGTGAAAGAAAATAAATCTAAATGACATTTGTTGGGGTCTGTACCAAACAAACCTGTTCTTGCATCTAGAGAACAGGATTTGTGGGCCGGGACACCTCTGCAGCACAGCAGTGTTTCATTATAATGCCGTTTGTCACACAGTCCTCTATTAATAAACTGGACCTTCTGGGATTTGGATATTGCATTCGGTCATCTTATGATTCTGATAACAATTCAATTAAATTTGCAGCCCCAGTTTATGCATATTGATTAAAAACTATGCATATTGATTGTTAAACATTTGATATGTATTGTGTCAGCTATTTCAAATTATATTGAATTTGACTGTGGTAATACATCTGAAGCAGGGGTGGACTGGGATAATAACAGGCCATGAATCTGATGTCAGTCCCCTCATTCTGTCCATTCACAGCAGACCACGTTTACTGTTAACATGTATAAGTGAAATATCTTTACTTTCAGGGTCAAAAGTAGTGGGTGTCTTCAGTTTCAATTGCATTTTCATAATAAAAGCAACAGTGACAAATATCAATATATTTGCCGCCCTTGAGACCTCAGAAGTAAGGAGGAGTTTGAAACCAAAGCAGGAATCATATTTTTCCTCGGAAAAAAATAAGTTTCTGAGACTTTCTTTCCTGCATTCTGGTCACTTTTAAAGAATGAAAATAACAAAGTAAGTAGACAGAAACAGCATTTTTATGTTAAATACTTTTAATCGTTGCCCATTCCCCTATGTATTCCCATTTCCTTTGAAACTTTCTGTAAGAAATGGAAATTCTTATTTCAAGGATGCAGCTCTCCTTTGCATCACGTGCATGTCAGGAAACAACATTTGGTGTAGCTGTTTTGCTGTCCAGGTGGAAACAGTCAAAACAGGTTGTTAAAAAAGGTGTAAAAATTTGTCAGAACTTGGGAGAAGTACAGGAGAATTTGTAAGCCCCATGGGGAAACCACAAGAGTGCAATGAGAAATTGAAGTCTCCCGGGAAAAATCAGGAGGGTTGGCAAGTGCATCACTTATTCTAAAGATGTAAAAGTAGTGGTGGTTGCTGATGTTGTTGATGCTCCAGTCACATCACTGAGCACATTTGGGTCTGCATCCTCCTCCTCAGGATTTTCAGCCTCTCCTCTTCTCTCCCTAGTTTGCATGCTATCATGTCTCCTCTCTCTGTGTGTTTGTCTGTCTCTGCTATCTGTGTGAATGCTGTGCTGCCTCCTCTGTGTGTGTGTGTGGCCTGTCCTCATTCCAGGTCTCCACGGTTGAGAGGAGGCCATGTGCCTCAGGTCTATCTGGTAACGCCTGAAGCTGTATAGTGTCCTCCTGGATACACATTCTGTCTTCACTTTGTTTTACAATCTACATATATCTGTATTTTTTGTCACCAAAATTTGTTGTGATTTTTTTGTTTATCTCATCTGTAAATCATCCTTCTTCTGTTGCTGAGTTTTCTATCCATTTTCTCCCCAAGGACAGATGGTGTTGTGTGTTGTACAGATTGTAAAGTGATTTGTGATTCTGGGCTGTATAAATAAAATTAACTTGACTTCACCTGAGCACACGTAACTTGCCTAGAGCAAGACCAATTCCAATCATTGTTTGACATGACCTGTTAAATTGTCTTTTTTCACTTCATATACCAGAAGTGGGGCTAAGTCAGACTAGTGCAACTCACAAGCAAGTTACAGTGGTTAAAAGTCAAGCAAGACAAGTCTTTGCTCAGGTGAACAAGTCAAGTTAACTTGTATTGTTAATGTGAAAGACAACTGAGGGACTGATTCTGGACCACATAACCAGTTAAACTATGTGGATCTGTTACGTCTTCTCAAGAAAATGCATAACCAATTTGAAGCCACGTCCAGCCACTTGAACTTAGCATTAGCTTTCTCACTAACTAGCTATCAGCCAATATGTTAGCTAAAAAGACACATTGACGTAGCTTTTTGGGGACTTTTCACGCTGCATTTAGTCACAGGCTAAGACAGCTGCAGCCAGGCTAAGAAAGCTTTCACGCTGGCATAATCCTGGCACATCCCAAACTGGGTTAACCCCTGTTTTAGCCTAGGGCTTGGTGGCCCTGCTTTGGAGTTTGTGGGGTTATCCCCTGAAAATGTACTAAACGCAGGGCTAAAAGTTGCCACTGTGAAAGGGGGGGGTAAAAGATCAAAGGAGTAGTCACAACATTACAAAATGTTCACATCAGTTGCAGCACCAATGAGCATTTAACCCAGAGCTAGAGGAAGTGTAGTGTGAGTGAAGTGAGTGTGACCCTGGGCTGACAATGTGTGTGTGAAAGAGAAGTAAGTTGTCCCAGGGTAAACTCTTAGCCCAGGGCTAAGGATAGCAGTAAGAATATGCAGTGTGAAAAGCCCTTTTGTGGGTTTTGTAGCAGAAGAAATTGGATGTTGTGGTGGTCGTGTCACTGATTTTTGAGCTGTATGCCACTGCTCTCCTCTTTTACTGTTACCAACTATATAATACTTGAATCAAGCCCCCACCATATTAACTGCCTCGTGCATTGGCCTTTGCTGGTCTGCAGTGGGTTGCCAGGCTTGTGCACATTGCACTAGAAATCACCCAATCTTTTAATATCTTGAAAAGTGCAAAAAGTTAATCAAAAAAGTCAACTCCTTTTGAGTCATCTGTCTCAAATCTCAAGTCATTAAGTCAAAGTCAAGTCTTTTATCAATGTCTAAAGTCCTAAAATCAGCAACTTGAGCCTGACTTGAGTCAAACGTGCCTCAAGTCCCCCACTTCTGATGCATACTGTGCAGCAAGTATAATATTTAACATGTACCCAGATGATTGTGATGCTCACTAGTTATTCAATTTAGACCAATTCAGCACAGGCCTGTTTCTGTTAAATATTTCCTTATTAATAACACAAAACATTTTTGCAGTTGTTTGGAATGTTCGTTATTTATTAAAGCATGAAGTATTAACTTGTTAAACTTCATTTAGAAGAAGAAAAAGTCACATCTGGATCATTTTTAGAAACAAATTTACACATCATTACAAAAAGACTGAAAGTATTAAAACATACAAAATAAATACCAAAAAAATTTCTAGTGCTTTTCCATGAATCAAACCTCATAACAATGATACAAAACAGTGTAGCACAGACAATGCATCGGAGAAAGAAGTCAAAAAAAAGGTCATTTCTTGGGGAAAGTAAGATAAAAAAAAAAAGTGTAATAAATTAATATTGCTGTTGTCGTTGTGGCGGGAATCCTCAGTATTTGCAGCAAAAACCGCAGCCCTTGTTCTTGCAGCAGTTGCAACAATAGCGGCACAAGGAGAGGTGGCTCTGACGCTTCTGCCTGATGTGATTCGGCATCTGTGCGGAAGACAAGAGACATGAGCTTGGTGGAGTTCATCTCCAGCGTTTCATTCTCTCCTTGTGTGGAGAGAGCACCGGGGGTACTCCACGGGGAAAACACATCCACTTAAATTTTAATTTGCTCACGGTAATTGGCTTAATTCATTCAGTCAATTGAACATACCATCCACGATTCCATTGACATTTCTTGATGTGCCGCAACTGGAGTGTCATTGCTCCCTGCCTCCTCCAGCTCCTGCACCTGTTAATGAATTATGCACATTTAGGAGCCACATCTTAGCATCCTGACAAAACATTTATAGTTAATAAGCAAATGAAGTGAGTTTAAGTCAAATTCTTACCCCGGTGAATGGGACGGCGGAGCTCTCCAGAATGCAAATAAAGGCGAGCACGAGTGTCACTGCAACTGCAATGCTGAATGCCTTCATTTTAGAGGGTTTAAACGGTTTAGTTATTAAATCCTGTGAAGATTAGAGCTGATAGGTCTTTTTTCTCATGGGTGTCAGGCCACCGAAGAGCACCACAAGATCTGCAATTTATTCTTCAGCTCCAGTGATGGATGGTGATTGTCTGGGCAAGTGGATTTCTTCAGATCTTTCAGTGACCCTTGTCAGCTCTTTAGAGTCCTTCCGCTGTCTGATGGCTGAGTGTGCAGAGCGTTCTGGTATTTATACACACTTGGGCTCAGTGTTGCCTCATCGCTCCGGGGAGGCCCGGCCCATTCCTGGCAGCAGTTACCTAACTCCACTGGGGAAGTTTTGACCTCCTTGTTTCTCCTCTCTTCATAGTGCTGCAACACTGGTGGAAATTCTCTGATCTATTTTTGATTGTGGGCCCTGCTGTCTTTTCAACAACATCAAATCAACTATGAACTTTTAAATTAAATTACTTTCCGCAGACAGAACATATAATTCCACACATGAACAAGCAGCTGCTGCTGCTGGAGAGACCATCATTTTTACAATAAATGAGAGCAATATGTTTTCTGTATTGAGGCGGCGCTTAAAGCCGCTGGAAATTCAAATTCACAGTAGCCTTCAAACCATGTAATTTAGGGTCTGTACATAATAGTAAACATATAAAAGCTATTACAAATACATTTTTAATATATAGCAATTGCCCATCCAGAAATTAGTACAGCAGTCCAAATAGTGACCTGGAGCCATAGATGGCATATTAAATAGGTTTGTATTTAAAATTCAGTCTATTGTTGAAGCGAGTTGTTTCCCCCGATCCCTCCTCCCCAGACTCGAGGAAGCTTAGCCAGGCTGAAGGAGCACTGCAGGAGTGCAAGACAAGCACAACATTGTAATTTGACATTGACATTCGACAATGAGTCCTTCACTTTAAGCTGATCGACTGTTTATAACTGTCACATGTCTGGCAGTGTAAAGTTAAGCCCATTATCCTGAAAAAAACAAAAACAGTCATTCCAGCCCAGAATAAGAATTTCAAAAGACGATGCTGTGGCTGTAACATTGTTGTCAGAATAGTCAGTATTTCAACCTAATGTGCTTCCTTAATTTCTGATGGCATATCATGGTCATTTTATGATTTATTACAATAAATATATTACAGATTTATCCTTTAATGCAAATTCAAAATATTGTCAATTAAGTTTTTCTGCACTTTCCTGAATTGGTTGGACATTTATTATAAAATTATGCAATTAATTCCCTGAACCAATCCTAAAGAATTGTACTTGTGTAGACTGTATTTAGAACTTTTTCACCGCTTTACTTTCCCTCAGAAAGTCTTTTCTAACAGGGAACTGAAGCCACCATCTGTGTTCTCTTCACAGCCACCAAGACTTTGAAAAAACAGTCATTTTACCTCACAGGGCACAAGAGCTGGCTCGATTCCTCTGCATGTAACTTAGGTCAGATCCAAACATAACAAAAGCCACACAATAACACAAACAAGCTAAACTACGAAGGCAGAACTCTCGTTTTCTATGAGGTAAAATTTCTGTTTTTGTCAAAGGAGTCTGGTGGAGATTGTAGCTTCAGTTCCCCGCTGGAAAAGACTGTCTGACTGCAAAGTAAAGCAGTGAAAATGTTCTAAACATAGCATACTCTGAAACTGATATTGATTTTTTTTTTTTGGTGGCTAAAATAAATTTTGGTGCTGCCCCATCTACAGTGACCCACACCAGTAGCCAAATTGCTTAGCTTCTGTGGGAGACGTCAAACAAAACATGATCTAACACATCCACACAGTCTTGGGGAAATGGTCCAAACAGGAAACTGTGCTGGGGTTTTTTCAACTAAGTTTTCTCATAGTCATGAACGTTTATTTTGTCTCATGTCTTTGTTGATGCTTAATGTGAAACTAAACTTAAATATCATACGTGATATGCATTTTTACTATTTAAAGCCACATTTCCAGAGGCTTTAGTGTTTGTAGAAATTTGTCTTCAAAAATGTGGCTTTTCCTGGAACAAACTCTAGGCTGGAGATTCCCGCAGCAAAGGCCAAGACTGCACGGGTCAATCTATCGCACGGCTGACTGAGCCGCACTTGTTTCGACCCAGGAAATCCTTCACTAAGGAGAGGGAGCCACTTTGGAATATCCATTGCTCAGTCTAAAGGATGTAATTACAACCTCTCAAATGGAATAATTAGCCCCTCATTTTCAACACATTCAGTTTTTGCATAATACACAGGAACCTGCAGTTGAACCAAATTAAATCCCTTTGAGAGCCATGGAATAGTAGCCAGGATTAAAACCCTCCATTTGAGAGTCAAGGTGTTTCAATATGCATTAGATAAAGATGAATATAATGTAATCTGATGAGGTTTATTCTGTCCGGACAACCAAGAGTTGCATTGTTTTACACTGCAACAAAACAAATATACTGTGTATCATTATATATCTTCAGATACATGTATGTCTTTTTTTTTTTTATATACCTTATTGTGTTATTCATGTTAGGTTCCTCATTATGTAAGAATGGTATACTGAAATATAGACCAAGGACAGCTGCTTGTTTCATTAAAATGTTTAGCATGTTAACAATTGTTGGCAGTTCATAATTGAAATTGCAACCATGTGCATTTATAATAACAATGGCATAATGATAATAATCCAGGCTGTTTATAATTGCATAGAAAAACCACAACTCTAAAATCTTAAGATTGTTTTCCTCCCTTATCACTGAAGCAGCTATAAACACCTTAAGATTAATTAACCTGTCAGTGTAAAAAAAAAAAAAAACTATTCCAGACCAACATCAGGCTGTGAATAAACACAAAAATCAATAATGGTGGAAATGAAATAACAAAAAGGTAAAATAAAGGTACAAACTGATAAACGGTGGACTGAGCACGCTGATAAAACCAGGGGCCATTTGAATTCTCATTATACCTTCAAAGTCTTTCCAAATTGCCCGTGCTGACTCAATTAGTGAAACAACATGCCGCGGGACCCCTGCGTCAGTCTGTCTCGTTCACTGATAACCCCGCTGGCCCGCCTGCTTGCTTTGGGTGACCACAACATCAGAGTCAACAAATACAGCCATGAATGGCTCCACATCTGCTGGAATCTACCCATACGCAGAAGCAAGAGTGGAGTCAACAAATTACAACTGCTCAGTTTTACTGTTATTAAGTCATTTTAGGGCTAGTTTTACTTTTATCAGTAATTTGTCGAGTCTATAATTTTACTGATACTCAAGTAGGGGAGACGGGAGGTTGTAGTGACACAACAAATTGGCCCAGAACTGACAATGTACACACTTGACCCACACTTCTTTATGTCTTTAGTTTTCTAGCAGCAAGTTAAACTAGAAAAACAGCTACTTTAGCTCATGTAATTCAAACTGTTGAGCAATGCAGTACAATGAATGCTGGGCAAAAAATAGTCTCGATAAAAAAAAAATATTTTCTTACCAAAAATCTTTGTTGTTGTTGTTGTTGTTCGTAAAATCCACAATTTTGCTCACAGAGACAGACAACTGACATCCAAACCCTTTGTCTGCATTTTTGTGGTTAAAAGGCTAATATGAGCCAGTTAAAACCATGGCATGCTGCCATGACCACGAACCCGAGCAGTGCAAAATTTGGAAAAACCCTTTTGATTGAATGGCTGCTATTGATGATGCATTAAACACCAACTGTTAACAAGTATTCTGCCATGAAGGGTCTCTTTTACATTAAAACAATAACAAAAGACGCAGTTTGATGATGTTTTTAGATAGTGTGGCATCATCGGAGTTGCTTTCTTCACTGTTAAGCAACCACCTGGTGATGAAAATCTATCTGACATGACTCAGGCAGAAATCATGTTCACGGATGAGGTAAGATTAAGTTTTATGCTTGTCAGGTTTGTCAAGTTTGTTGACTTCCTTCCTCACCCTCTGATATATCCCATGTTCTCCCAGAAGTCACTGTATAGCATCTAACAGAAGCGTAGCAACGGCTACCAGGAAACACACTATTACTTTGAATGAATTATGAATTTCTCTGTTTGAACATTGTTGGAAATATTAGGCAGTCCCTCCAGGATTTCACGGGCTGCTTTTGGGATTGTTGCAGCCTGAAAGGCCTGATTTGAGCAGATTTTCTAAAAAATTGTGATGCATGCCACGATATTTTTAGGCTTTTTTTCTGCAGTGACTGTGGGAACAAATGAAAAAATGGTGCCCTCTTTTGTGTGATTCATTTAAAATCAAAGGCAACTTGTTCCAGTGAGAATAAAATCATGAAAAACAATAAATAAATAAATAAATAAATACAAAACAGTAATAATAAAACACTGAGTCAGTTTGTGCAGGGACTGTAATGATTAGCTGAACTCGCAGGAAGCTCTGATGATCGGTCAAATTTCCAGAAAAGCTGTGATGATCACACAAAATTGCAAGGCCATGCTGAATTCATGGAGATTGGTTGAATTTGCGTTAAGTGTTGCAATCGCAACATTGTAACTTCCTGGACTGACTGATTAGGGATACTGTGTACAACTCAACAAAATATACACCACCTGGCATTTTTATACATATTAATGCAGAAATGTTACATATTATAGCTTCAAGTATTTTCAGCACTAGTTTTATGTCTGTATCGCTGTACTTTGTGTGTGTGTGTGTGTGAATGACTGAGGGACAGAAAGGGGCTTCTTGAACCAGCACATCATGTCCACTCATGATGAACACATGTCATGTTGTTTGTCATGTTTCACTAAGCATGACTCAGCTCAAGAGAAATCTGAATATGACACTGGTTGACTGAGCCAGGACAGAAGTATTATATCCAGGGGTTCACTGTGAGTGCGTGAGCATGTGAGAGAAGAAGAAAGAGAGAAGTGCACATAAAAAAAAAGTTAAAAAAGAAAAATCATAGGTTACAGATCTGGGTTTTCCAAGCATGCGTGTGGTGGCTTGTGTTTCCTGAGCATGCGTGTCCCTTTACAGCCTCTGAGGCTATCAGTAGGAATCTTCTGGCCAAACAAAGGCAGGCACCAGCCCGGCGGACAGATTCACCTCTACAGGCGCCACTCTACCTTTTTCCCCTGGTCGAGGGCATTGCCCCTGTCTGTCACTATTTCATCATCGTCCTCTGTTCCTGTCCCCGTCCGTTTCTCACCCCATTTGCACCTCCTCCCCTCTGTCCCCACCTGCTTTATATGGAGCTGCAAGACATTCCACATATTTATCTTCTGTCAGCTTGTGTGCCACCAAACCCACAACACTCCCCCAAAAACACTGGCCCTCAACGCAGCCAGACTGTCGCCCTGACTGTTTACATCTTCCCTCAAAACTGGGACACGGAAGAGCCAGTGTTGGTACATCATAAACACATCAATTTGTAAATAAACATGAGAACATTTAATAGTGATGAACTCTGATCACGTACTGCTCCTGACTGTGACAGTGCTGAACAAATGCAATGTTACATTTCAGACTCAAGGGGCAGTATGGAGCTCAGGTCAGAGGGTTTGTGCACTCTGAGAGAGCGGTACTGGCTGTGGGGAAATCCCCATTTGTGTGGATTTGGAGGCATGTTACAAAATATTACTGGAATTTCCAGCGTCAATCTTTGTGACATTTATGAATGAGTCAAAATTCCCTTAAAATTACACCATATTTACATGGTACATTTTCATTTTTTAAAAAAAGAGGCTCAAAGTAGAGACGTCGCAATACCAGAATTTTTAACTTTGATACAATACTGGTATAAAATCTCAGCAGCGATATCAACCATCAACCATAATGCACGGACCTCAATCAAAGAACTAAATGCATTGACTGAAGAAGTCAAATGTGTGTGACGCCGTCGCTTGTGGTTAGGAAATCTTAAAAAAAAAAATACAATAATGATCGGCATCGACATTTTCAATGTGTATTTCCTGAAATATTGAATAAAAAAATTTCAGGCACTACCACTAGTCCTTACTGTTTCTTTGTAGGTCAGTTTCATCAGTGCCCATTATACTGTAAAATCTGAGGCCGTGGATCTTCCAGTCCAGTGATTCTCCATTTGATTTCAGCTGATTAAAATGAGGCTTTTACTGCTGCTGGGTTTCTGCAGGTCCTTAAAAAGTCTGAAATCTAATGACCACTAATGCAAACTGTGCATGTATTTTTTGTTTTGTTTTGTTTGTTTTTTGTCAGGATGGACATGAAAAAGACCTTAAATTGCTTTCATAATGGTCTGTAGAAACCCTGTGCCTTAAAAACAGATTGCCACAACCTTTTTTTTCATCATTGTTTAATGCTAATCTGGTTGTTGTACAGAGCATGAACCATTTAATGTACCGAACAGCCCTCGCCGGGAGCATTAAAAGAGTTGATGTAAATAAATACGGATTTCAGAGAGCATAACTTTTGTTGTAGCATCCAGCATCTGATTCTGACATCTAACGTACTGTTTGTGGACAGAAGGTCTAAAATGATGCACAATAATGATCAGAAACAGTGACATTGTTAGTGTCTGTCCTCTCCGATAGGATATCAAACGTAGTTTCTGTAACTACGCTCCCCACTGTTTTTGTCTTATTTGTGGAGACCAAAATGTCTTTCAACATATGCTAACAGAATTTGCCTGTCAGTTTGATCAAAATACTGTAGAATTCAAGACCATGGCTGCTAAAGAAAAGAAAAAAATCTGAGCTCATTCCAGCCCCCGTCTCCTGACAGAAGCAGAATACATACCTTTGTGCTGATACTACTATTATGAGTGAGACAGGGGCTGTGTAGTTATTAATGTAGGCCCAAGAAAGATGAGAGTCAGTGTGGTATACAAGGTATGAGGAGCATTGTATGTCAGATGGAATAAGACTCTTTCTGTCAGCCATTTTCGACAAATAACAACCTCAGAGAGAGAGAGGGGATGTGAAACAGGCTGAGGCGGTGGACAATAGCTCCTGACAGTGTGCTCCTGTAGCTCAAAAAGCACAAAGGTAAGACTAGCCTGCAGGACATGAAACTGTGGCTTTCCAGCAGAATGCGTTGGCCAGCATGAGTTCAATGAAAATCAGTCGACCGTGCACTTTGGTAGACGTGCCTAAACACAAATTAAAAAAGGAGTTTTCCAATTCACATAAAGGATTTTACAGCAGGTGGCTTTGTCCTACCCTCCAGGCAAACGTGGAAACAGACATTTGTTCAGTACTGACCGGACATAAACCACTGTTTCAAATCCATTAAGTATAATTTCTGCAATAACAATTTATGGCTCAAAGCGGAGACACTTCCCTCTTCCAATTAATACGTCAATTAATTGTGAGTGAATTATCTGCACCGAGAGGTAAAAGTGACATTGGATGGTACACGCTTCATATTGCATTTGCTAGAGAAGAAATCCAAATGTCTGTCTGTCGTCTCTTGTCCAAACTCACCTCACGTCAGCTCTGCGTGGTTTTCTCCAGAAAGCTTTCGCACACTCTTAGAAAGAAGGGTTCCAAAAGGGTTCTTCCTGGGGAGGCTGAGGTTCCACATTTGCTCCTAAAGAACCATTTTCTGAGGAAAGGGTTTGTCAGAGGTTCTTAGTAAGACTAAGGGTTCCATTAAGAATCATTTTCATCCAAACAACCCTTTTTGGAAGAAAGAGTTCTTCCAGGATTAATGAAATCCTGGAAAAACTCTTTTGTCAAGGTTTCTTAGATGAAACCCTTGGAATATAAAAAGGTTCTTGGCAGAACCTTCTGGGTGGGCTCTTGTTCACACCCTCAGAAAGAGGGAAGATTCTAGATAGGAATCTAGATAGTAATAGTAATTTAATTCCTGTTCCACCAGGAATTAAAAAGGGTTGAAGCCAAAGAACGCTTGTCCCAGTTAGCACAAGATAATAATCATGGTTCCAAAAGGGTTCTTCATGAAGGGCTGAGGTTCTATTCACAACCATTAGCTTCTGAAAAACCTCTTGTCAAGGGTTCTGCTAAGGGTTCCATTGAGAACTCTTTTTATCCAAAGAACCCTTTTTTGAAGAAAGAGTTCTTTAAAGAATTGTTGAAATCCTCAAAGATTGATTTCACCAAAAGTTCTTTGTACCAAAATATAAAAGTGTACTCGGTAGAACCCTTGGATGAAACCCTTGGAATATAAAAAGGTTTGCAGTAGAAACCCCTGGGTGAGTTTTTGTTATCTCCCTTAGAAGGTGGAAAGACTCTGGATAGGACCCCAGGGTTCTCCTTTAGAACATCTCAGGGGAGTCTGGGTGAAACCTTTCAGGTTCTAGGAATAAACCTTTAGGTTGGGTTCTAGGTAGATCTCTCTGAAAGACTTCCAAGTGGAGCTTTTTTTAAAAAGTTTTACCAGGAACCAAATGTTTAAAAAAATTTAAATATATTTGTTTTAACTTAAAGAAAGTCGATGTCCAGGCTGCCATAAAATTTCAAGTTGACTGAATCTGAGAAGACAAGTTGAGGTAATTTTGTAATGATTCAAAATAAATAAACTTTTCTGGTGAAAAAAAAAAATCATTTGTACTCATGAAAACATGTTCATTAAGATAATGGTATTAAATTGAACCAACTGTTAATTCACACTGACAAACATTACAAACAAATTTTTATTTCCATTTAAATTGAATTTAATGAGTTGATTGAACTCTGTACAGTATATTCATTCAACCCATCATTTCAAGTTAAAAGACTTCAAGTTAGAGGAATTATAATTTATGAAGTGTTCTAAAGGAGAATGTTAGAAGTTTTATTAATTTGAACAAATAAAACTAGTATATTTACATTAAGTTGAGAATGAGAAAAGATTAGGTGATTCCACTAAATACCTGATTTTTAAAGTGTGGGGACAAGCTGACCAACTCTTTAAGGTTTTAGGTAGGACCTTGACTATGTTTGGAGTGAAAGAGACAGACAGAGAGAGAGAGAGAGACAGACAGACAGACAGACAGCCAGACAGGCAGACAGACAGAGTACGTATGTCCTAATCAGAGAGGTACGTAGGATCAGAGATCAACCACTTCAAACACAGACAGGGACACACAGACGCCTGCCTGGCGAGCTGCGTGTGTGCTTGAATGGCAGCTGACAAGCCTGGAGACACTGGAGGAGGGCGGCAAGACAAAACTGAGGCAAATTTAACATAGTGTCAGTCTAATGAACACTGATAGATCACGAGTCTTTAAGTTATAAATAGCCTCACTGTTTGGACATGTACAGCATCACAGTCTGCACTTAATATTATCCAAATCATGGCTGCTTGCTCTTTAAGATCAGCAGAATGATGTTTAAATGTGATGACCTGCAGACTCAAACTCAATCTCACTGAGGGCTTAGATGCGCCTTTTATCAACCATTGATCTTTCTCACCCAAGGTGCCCTCTGTGTGTTCCAGCTACTTACTGGTTTTAATTTTTACCAGCGTGCTAATCAATCAATAGTATGAACTAAAGAGAACACAGAGGGTGAATAGTTTCTTCAAGGTTACATAATCCTGCACATGTGTTGTTTTAATAAAAGAGGTCTAAAAATGTTAAACCTACTACAAGGAATTCAGCTAATAAAAAAGGAGCATATTTTTATTGAAATAATTACATTTTTGATGTATATTTTGTGGCTATTATGATGGAAACACTACTGCCTCTGTCCACAAGA
>JAJHUR010095406.1:0-11582 GCA_027495735.1 Lutjanus campechanus | reverse complement strand
GTTAGGTGTCAATCAAACTGGAACTTTGCAATGCAATGACACAAATAGACAGAAAAATGGGTCCTCTAAGATTTAATCCTTTTTTTCGTTGCTGTCCAAGATATTTCTGGAGCCGTTTCACCACCACTCACAATTTCATTTATTTATTTCAGGCTCTTAATCAGTAGCTCTTAGAAGCGGAGCTACTGGTGACTGACAGCATCATTGTCAGCTCGTCACTCTCAGTACATTACGTCTGTCAGGACCTCAGCCTGATCCAAAGCATTTGTTCACCTGTTCGGTGTTTTCTTGTCATGTAGAGTGTTTGCCCCTACTATAAGTCACGGTTCGGTCAACAACCCAGATGCACGGCCATTTCGGAGGTACTGCGATGGAAATAACAGAATGGACTGCACAATGAATATATATATACATATACATACATATATATGTGTATGTATATGTATATATATATATATATAGTATAAAGTGGACTACCTTGCCAAGCCTATACAGAGCTGAAGACCTTAAATGTTACAAAGGTTTGGAGGCCTGCAACCAGACGGTGTATAACCTAACCCTAACCCTAACCCACCCCCCTTTGGATCAAAACACGCATTGTACAAGCAGCCAGCATTTGATGTTACTGAGTAAATTACATGTGTGCTGAAAAGAAAAGAGTCTTAGCGATGGCGTAACTTAAGATTTTACTGATAAAGAATATGAACTTACCATAAAACACTTGTTTTTAGAATTTGAGTTTGGTTCCAGTAAAAAGTTTTTAAAAAAAACAAAACAGCAAAATAATGTGTCTCAATGATATAAAAAGATGTCTGATGTCTGAAATACATTACCTGAAGATTCAGTCAGGTAGTTGCATATGTCAGGTTCGTTCACTTTGATGGAGGCAGACTGAAAGGACCCCGTCACCAATCATTGCTTTTTGCGATCTGGCAAATACATAGCATAACTGTGCACCTGACAGGCCGGAAATTTTGGGCTCTCAGCAGCCAAACAGCAATACTGTTTTCTTAGTTTTCTTCTTGGAATTTATATTGGTTGCCAATTAAATAAGTTGTTTTCACTTGTAGGCACCAAATAATCAGTTGCGAGTTCAGAATGCGTTCACTACCTCCAACAATCCTGTGCCATGCTTCCGCCCCTAATTTGACTGCAAATCAATATAAATTCTGATGTTTTTGCCAATATAAACACATAAAATAAGAAAACTGAATCACTATTGAGCTATTAAGAGCCCAAATCCTGTATGCAGTCAGGTGAACAATCATGCTTTGTCTTTGCTGATCCACGATTGGTGTAATTGCATAGACAAAAATAAAGAAATAGAAGTTAGTCAGTGTCTGCCTCCATTAAAGTGGAAGAACCCCACTAAAGGGCCAGAGGTGGTACATCCTGACATATAACTTACTGAATCTTCAGGTAATATTTACCTGACATCTGTCACTTATGCACGGATTGATGACGTGCCGTGAAAACACTCCATCCTCTCCTTGTTAGTACAGATCTAGCACGTCCCTCCTCCTGCAGTAACCCCTTTATCACCATTCCCATCACCTGACCATCTCTACCCACTCACCTGCTCCCCATTCCCTTCATTAGTAGTCTAGCAGTATATTACACTCCATCTCCATTCTTCACTTGCCTTTGCCAGATTGTCGAGGCATCTGCCTATTTTTTCCGGTGTTTATTCTGTCTGATTCTGCCTGCCTGACCCGCAGTTTGATGACTCTTTGACTTGCCCTTTATTGGATTTGTTCACCTGATCTGACTGTCTACCTGGTTTTGACCTTTGCTTGCCTTTTTGAACAAAGGAAATCTGGACTTTTATCTTACCTGACTGTGTGTGAGTCGTGCTTTCGGGTTCAAGTGCACCTTTCTCTGATGCGTTACAACTTCACCTCATTGAAAAGCTTATGAAAACACCGCAAAAGTCACAGAAACCACTCTGTCGTAAATAATAGGCTGCTGAGCTATAAACCTTCACTGTGCTTGTATAGCCTGAGGTTTGCTGAACTGAACTGAATGTAACTGCTTGAACTAGAAACAGAGTGAATTGAGGACAGTCAGGATCAGAACTGAGCGTCGCAACCTTTTGAACAGTGATGTGTTCACTCACCATGGAAAAAAACTAACTGCGTCACATGAGAGGGAGTGCTGTTGGACTGAATATCATCCCGGCTGTGATTCGGTTGTAGAATCCAAAGATAATGACAGCTGTGAGGACATTCAGTCAAACAGCACAAGATATATTGCTTTTATACAACAGTTCTATAAAACTAAAACAAACTGATCTTATAATTCATATGTTTGGGCCATGTATAGATTATATTTATACAAATCATTGTGTAAAAAGGTAACATGAATTCATGCGCGCCCTTAACCGTGGGTATTTTCCCTGATTAACAGATCAAAAGCTATTCTTGTATCCTACTCTGTGTCTTTTTTCATATTAATAAGTGTGTGACAGCGATCTCACAGTAAGAAGCCCTGAATCATGTACAAGACACTCCTGTCTCTCTTGTCTCTTCCTGCGTCTGCGCTCAATCTGTTAGTTGCATTTGTCTAGTCGTAATTAGTTAGTCGTGATTAAAACGTTAATGTAGGCTAATGGTTATTAGAACACTTGTAAAGTGGAGTGATACATGTAGTTGAAAGTCCCAGTGATGTTATACTTTATATCAGCGTTCATGGATTGTCTCTTGTCCAATGAATTTACTTGGTTGGAACTAACTGTCAGGATGGCAACGTACTCACAATGATAAAGCTAAAATACTAATGTCCACCATCTTAGTTTAGCATGTTAGCATGCTAGCATTTAGCACTAAACACAAAGTAGACCTACAGCTGAGGCTGATGGAAAGTAATTACTTTCCAGGTTTTGGTTTAAAAAAATGGTGCTGAAAAGTTGAGGGATTCCCAAAGTTAGTACAACTGGCTCTTCATAAGACCCGCCCCTTTTTGGTCTGTGCTCCAATTACAGTTTAAGTAAACTTGGTAACCAGCAGAACCTCGGTCAACTTTCTCCTCCCCTGTTTCCCCTCCTTAAATATGCCATGTGCTAGGCTCATCTAAATGTTGAAAAGAAAACCAAATTTTGAAGATGGTTAAAAGATGTTGACTGGGGACCTGAAAAAGCAATATAGTTATAATATTAAGTTAGCTAATGTTAGCAAAATGCTAGCCAGCTAGCTAGCATATCTACAGCAATTGTTAGCTTGTTAGCAACATTTTTCTATAATTTGCTGACTTAAAGCTACTACATGGAGTTTTAATATGGTTGTGAAACAGTCGATTTAATATTGATGCCTCTGTATGACCTGCATAAGTTAACGAGACCATCAGATTGGCTATTTCTGCATTCTTAATGGCTGCCACCAGGTCGGATTTTCTATGAAATTCCCAGTGAGTAGCATGTTAGCCAGTTTAAAAGAAGCTGGAATGATTTTTTTGACGTTATATTTTGTGGTTATGGTGGTGAAAACAGAGAACAGATCAAAAAGGGGCTGGACTCATTGCCATCCCTGCATAAAAACACTAGCATGGTTAGAAAATGTACCTATTTGCTCCTACACTTTCAAAAGTTCAGCCTAAAAACTGACTATATAATCACACAGTTACTGTTAGTGTAACTGTAACTTTATAGATTACAGCATATAACCCTGAGCATGTATGGATGCTTGTACTAATGTATTTAGATTACATGCAGCTACTTTAAGCGTGCAGAACATCTCCTTTATGGATTGTACTATTAATTCCAACATCTTGGAGATTAATCAATAACAATAACCGTCAGTAAATGTTCTCAGCTGGATGAAGCACAAATACACATCTATAGACTGTATTTCCATTTATAAACACTGGAGATGAGGGTATGATATAGATCTGTGTGCTGTGAGTTTGCAGCGTCCAGAGCTCGTCCCAGCGGTGTTTGTTGATTAGCGTGTGAGCCAACTGGATTCTCCCTCATTATCTATCAAGCTAATTACAAGCTAATTATTTCAAGGGAGCGAGGTTAGCGCATCAACTTTGCAAAGTTGTTAAATTGATAGAGACAATGCAGCAACGAGGGTAATCATTATAATTGATGGTGTATGTGTTTGTGCTGTGAGAGAAGAAAGAAATCAAGTTGTACCTCAGGAAAAACTGGTACGTCTTTAATTAGAAAACAATCCATACTGCAAAGAAAATAAGTGCCTCCAAAATTAACAAAACTAATAGGAAATCGGTTTCTTAGCAAAGCTTTTATTACTGTGGAATTAAAGCAGTCACGTTTCTCACTTACTGACTATTTTTAGACAAAAGGGTTTAAAATGACACTCAACACATGCATACAAACAAACTTATATTGAAGTTTTTATGGCCTTATTTATGTGTTGTATTCTGTGCCAAAAAAACTATTATCTTATAATTATCGTTGATAATATAACAGAAGACAGAGAAAACAGGAAAATAGAAAAATAGTGGCCAATTTTCAAAACAAAATTTATTACAGGTAAAAAGAAATATCCAACTAAAGCCACACAGTTTTTGGCATAACACTGAATTGTGGATGTTGTAGTCTTTTAAGTTGAACAGATTTGTAGTTCCTTAAAACAGCAGTAATCAATATTTGTTTTCAATCAAATGAAACAGTGCAGCGAGCAGCTATAAGGTGACAACAGCGGAGCATTTAGCAGCCTAAGTTTCAGATATTTCCTTAAGGAGCTGGTGGAGACCAAAGCAGAGTTAGAAGAAGAATCAATGTTGAACTCATTCTGTATTTGCTGAATGTGTAAATAGGTGGCGGTTTTCTAACAAGTTCGCCATAATAACTTAAAAGGTGATGATATGGGGTGCCCTGATAGCTCAAGCACGCCCCATGTACAAAGGCTAAGAGTCCTCAGCAGCAGCCATGACTTCCATTCCAGCCTGTGGCCCATTGCTGCATGTCTTCCCTCTCTCTCAAAAAAGAAACAGAAAAAGAAGGAGCTGGTTTTCCACTGCTCCAAAATGAACAACAACAAAAAAAAATCACTAATGCAGCGTTAAGGTTTGTAGTTCTGTAGTTGCTGGTAGAAGCCAGGGTTTGGGCGAATGTAGGGCCTCGCCAGCTTCACCTGGCCATATGCATCATCAAACGACAACCCTTCCCTCAACATCAGGTAGCCAATCACAATGGAGGAAGAGCGTGATACTCCCGCGTTACAGTGGACCAGCGCCACGCCGTCCTGTGGGAAGAGAAAGCGAGTGTGACACAACAGGCAAACAATGAGGTTAAGAGGGTTAAAACATGACAGCGCCTCAGAAGTGTAGCCAAAACATCTTGATCGCTCCCATATGCCCTAATGGACATTAAAGTGTTCATTTTTCTGGTCAGTTTGGCTTTAATTAGTTATTTGAAGCAATAAAAAGGGGGTTTCATGTCATGATTGACAGCTGAGCCTTGCTTGCGATTGAGTCAGCTGGCTCTATGAGCGAAAAGCACTGCTCCAATGCTGGTCCCTACTGGCTCCAAATGAAGTCACTAGCGCAAAGTAGCAATGTTCCTATCAGAGACATTTTGGCTTCGTTTTTCTACAGTGGGACGAAGTGGATGCAGATTAAAGCAAGAACTATAAGCACCCCACATGTTCAAGTGGCCAAGTTAGGAGAAAACAGAGAAGTAGCATGGTTGCAACAATGGTTGAAACAATGTGCAAAAGAACTACATAATAATTAGATAGTAAGTTCAGATAACCAGTTAGTGATGAATGCAACTATAAGCTTACCAGCAAATTCATATGTTTAGCCATTTATCACACAAGTGATTGTTGGATTTTAAAAAGCTTTGCTCTAATAACAAGAAATACAACTTTTTTTTTTAATCTTCTTAAAGACCCTGTAAAGCAACAATAAATGTGTGTTCTGAGATTGTAACACCACAGAAACCTGTGTTATTAACCACCCTGACAAATTTGAATGATTTAAAAATCTCTAAGTATATTAATTTAGGTTTAAAAATCATGGAAAATGAGCTGCTCTGAAACGCTGGGGCCACGTCTGCTCAGTGTCAAACACCACTACGGCCTGAAAACGACCTGAAAACAACCTGAAATGTGGACGCTCCGTCCAGCAGCTTTATTGGACATGTTTGAGCCACCGGAGCCAGAGGACTGTGACAGGATGGGATTTTTTTTTCTTCTGTGTCAGGTTGTTGGAAGTGAAGCGAGCTGAAGTGAACTGCTGGGCTGATTTGGACGGAGAGAGTCGCTGAAGGCATGTTTGAAGCTGACTGTTAAGGAATCTGGGGGGGTTCATGTGTCAGTTTGTGAGGCTTAAATAGTATTGGGGGACCATGGCTGTGGCACGTCACCGAGCTATGTTTCAGCCAAAAAAATCCTGAACACAGAAATCGGTTTAATACTGAAACTCCACAGTTCAGCACCACATAGTTCTCAGTGTTTTCACATATTTTCAGCATCTATTTTCTGAAATATATAATGTGTTTAGAAGAAAAACTCCCTCTTTCCCTTTACACAGACTTAAAGTTTTTAGATCTCCATCTCTGTGATTTCTGCTGCCACTCTAATACTCTGGAGGTAAGTGCAATCTTATTTGTTGTGCTCACAACCAAACCTACTTTTAGCACTGGACTTTACAGGGTATTTCTGCTTTCCTTTGCTTTAGTTACACACTTTGCTCGGATCGAACTGCACCTAACTCCGTGCAGCCCTTTCCAGCTTACCATGGTGAGGACTGGATCCTTCTTTCCATCATTCATTTATGTAAGCAGCAATGTGACTGGGAACTGAATTTTAAAACTGCAGCGCAACGATCGAATCACACAACGCAGCACAGGTATTAACCCCCAGTGAAGTAGACCAACGATTGAAATGAGCATTTAACTCCCTGGAAAACTCCACATGCATTTGCTTATAAGACGACTCCCAAGACCTACAGCTCTGGCGATACGCCTCAGGCAGCAGCTCATAAGCTTTTAACACTGCAGCCTTGACCGACAAACAAACCCTGCATTCAGCCACACAGAGCGAACTGACAGAACGCACTTCAACATTGACTTTTTAAAAAAAGAAATCAACAACATTCACCTTTTTGTATTTTGGCTGTGGAAGAAGTTTCTGAGGTTGATATCTCATTTAAGTAGGAAGATACCTTAAGTAATGAGTGGATATGTTTATTTAAAAAAGATGTTTTAATAAGTGTAATTCGCCATGTTGAAAGGACGTAAGAGAGACCGTAAAAATGACAGCTTGAACAGTCATTTCACTGCATTTTCTCCTTGTGAAAATCTGTAATTTCTAACTTCTCTGAAAGCAGCATTAGACAGAGCATGTAGGGCAAGTTGAGACGGAATAAATCTGTGTCTGCGGTTTGTGTGTGTGTGTGTGTGTCAAAATTTGCGATATGATTAATATTAATGTTGATGTAATTATTTTACTGCCTAGAGTGCCTGGCTGGAAATGAATTTTTTAAATTCCAGCCACATCTTTAGACAATGCGTGCAGGCCCACGGCTCAGTTCTGAAGCTCAGCATATTGACACATTTGTCTCTTTTATTCAACACGGAGCCTCCCATCACAGAATAAAGTCTCTTTCCTGGCTCAGATGGAGCGGAACAGCACATCCTGCACATTTTTTTAAACTTTACATGTCAATCAATACTCATTGAAGGACAGGAGATTTAAATTAGCTCTGTCTACACATACATGCAGTGCTCTGGTTGCCGTAATTGACATGTTATCGCTGTTATCTGTGCTTTCATTCCAAAATATAACCCAATCAAGCAGCTCCCTCTGGGTAAAATACAATCACATAGAGAGAGGCCATATCAGTGATATCAGTATTTCATAAGTTTCTATCAATCAAACAAGCTTTCTCTGTTACTTTATATTATTTGTGCTGGTGTCTGCAGTCGCCGGAGCTACACATCACGTCTTGTTTTCTTTCCCTTTCGAAGAGAGAAACAACAGAAAACTTCTACAGACTGAAAATTGCCTGAGCAAGATAATCCATCACAGCGAACATGGAGACTTAATTTGGTTTTGTCAGAGTTTCTTGTTTTGCTGTTATTTCATTGCGCTCGAGTTGAGCGTTTTCATATCAGTGCTCACATCACATTATGTTCTGCTTACGGTCAATCTCCTGACACACGCGCGCGCGCGCAATAGGAAGAACTGCCAGTCTCTGCCAGGAAATAGTCCCTTAAAAAGTAACACGTACAGGATGTGAAATGACTGAGAGAGAATATTTTAACTTTTTCCATTAAATGACCCCAGCATGGTCTTTTAATAGGTATTCGGACCACCCGCCTCGCCTTTGTGCTGAGTAACAGATAACCGACTGCTGTAGATGTGTGCAAATGCATCACAGTGAGGTAGCAGAATAGCTGTGTGTGCACACTGACATGTTAAATTAGGCGGCAGATATAAAAGACGGCGTTTTCAGGCTACATGAGCATCCTGAGAGAAAGAAGATACAGAAATATTTTAACAGATTTGATGTATTTTTTATCTGCTAAAACCATGAAAGTCTGCTGTGTGTGTGTGTTTGTCTGTGTCCTGTTTGTATGTCTCTGCCTCTTATCAGAGGTGGAAGATCCCACGCAGAGTAGAATTTGAAGTTATTTGTACTTTACTCTGTCATTTAAATTTCATGTTTATGCTTCCACTCCACTAGGGTTCAGGAGATATTGTACTTTTAATGGCGTTGGATCATGAAAGCCTTTTTCCTCAATTGGGGGGAAGAGGACTAAGTAAGTAAGTCTTGAACTTTTTTCTTCTAGAAAGAAGACCTGATTATAACATTAAGTAGGAGAAACATTCTGACGCCATACTGTAGAGTCCCTCCTTTCTACGACCTTCCAACAATCAGCTTGTATTTATCTTCTAATTAGCATGTGATTAATTTATGACATTTATTTTCCTTTGTATCATTAATTTAACGATTTTTGCTATCATTTTCGTAATTGTTTTTGGTGCTGTTGTTGTTGTTGTGATTGTTATTGGTGATGATGGTTATCAAGGTGATGATGGTATAATGATAAAAATGGTAATATTTTGTTATGTTACTGGTATGATTGCCATTATTATAACAATAATTCCTATTATTATTTTTTTCCCTTTCTTTTCTTCTTTTTTTCTCACTTATAAAATATTAATATCAAACCTATTATACTTATTTATTTATTTAAAAAGGATCCCCATTAGCTAGTACCCTTGACACAAGCTAATCTGATTTTGGGGTCCAAAATCAGTTCTTCATATCCATCATAAGCTTATACAGCATCACATTAGTGTTACAATATGTTCATCACATGTGCATCTCAATTATTGCGCGTCAAAACAATTAATACAATAACAAGTTAGTATTGAACTTGTTATATACTCAGGGGTGGATAAAATCTTATGGATTGTTGAAACATTAATTAAACTACCAGACACTATAAAAAGTAGTTCCCTCTCAACAAACTACAGCATTTTAGGGATAGTTCAGATTGAAACAAGGCTGTCTGAGGTATTTATCCATAGTCAGTGTATTACCCACAGAAAATGACGGAAGCTAAGCAATGTGCTGCTGTGGACAGGGTCAGCAGCAAAACATATTTTACACACCTACAAAAAAAAAAATCAATATCAGTTTATGAGTGCGCTATGTTTAGAATATTTTGGCACTTTACTTTGCCATCAAACAGCCCTTGCCAACAAGAAGTGGAGGTCATATCACTAGTTATTTTGCTCTCTCTAAAGCAACCAGACTCCTTTGGCAAAAACAGTCATTTTTACCTACCAGAGCACGTGAGTTACTCATCTGCCGTTCCCTCAATCGATTAGTTAGTTTGTGGTATTTTGTGACTTATTTTGTCTGTGTTTTATTTAGTTCAAATTTACAGAAGTCAGACAATAACACAAAGAAACTATACTCTACTACATAAACACTTAAGGCTAAAAAAAAAAAAAAAAAGAGGCTTTTACTTTAAAAGTTTTAGGTGCATCTCACCGTTAATACTGAAAATATTTCTATATCTTAATTTAAAGAAATAGGCATTTTGGGAAATATCTTGCAGAGTTAGAAGAGAAAGTTGTTTGCAGCCGTGAACCAGTCAATTTGCAGTTTGCTGCCATGTCTGTTCAGACTCATAATAAACAGTTTCTAGTGAAGACTTTGAAGGAATTTAATAAAAGATATTGTTTGTTTTTTGGGGGGCAAAATTAAAGTCTTCACTATATTGACGTGTGATTCTAGTGAATAATTTCCAGTGAGAAACATGCCGTCTTCACTATTTTTACAGAGGAGTACAGAGACTCAAGTCACAGTAGAGTTAACATTTGACCTCTTGGATATAAAATGTCATCACGTCATCATTTTATTCTACAGTATTTATTCAATCTGTCTCTCTATTAAAGCTCTTTATTTATTTATAGTTGTGTGAAATTTTGTCATAATTAGTATAAAGATTCTTGAATTATACCCCCCCCCCCAAAAAATGTTAAGTGAGGTCGCAGTGACCTTTGACCTCCAAATTCTGACCGGTTCATCTTCAAATCGAAGTGGATGTTTGAGCCAACTCTGAATTCAATCAAGGTGTTCTTGAGATATCGAATTCACAAGAATGAGACGAAAGCATTAGGCTTCCAGCCACGGCTGTCGCTGGTGCAGAGGCGTAAAAACTTGGCCCGCTTTTGGCTGTAGCTTTATTGTTCAGCTAACTATTAACTCTCTTACAAAAAGCAAATAAGCAGATTTTCCAGAATGTCAAATTTTTCTTGAAAAAATTGAAGTGAAATCTAACAATAAGGGTGCATTTTATGTTAAAGTATTGATACTTGTTAGTATTGGTACGTGTGTGTGTTTGTGTACATACCTGTTCCCGTGCCTGATCTATGAACGAGCTGCACTCCTCAAAGTATGAAGTGATGTCAGTGTCTGGGAGGTCCAGGATCTGGAGGGTCTTGTAAACCATCTGATCTGGGAACAGGTTAGCGACTCCGTAGGCCACATTTAGCACATGAGACACCTGACAGCGACAACGGGGAGACAGAAAGACACATGAAACTCCTTGAGCAAATGACCCCTGAGCATTGACTTGTCTTAAAGGCTGTTTTGGCTTCGGCACGAGAGACATTCAGTCAGCCATATTGATGACATGACACCACCTGAATGTGACTGAGCGAGGGGGGGTGGGGTGGGGGGTGGGGGCAGAGAGACGGAGCGGGAAAGAGGGTTGACAGAGAGGGGGGAGGAAGATGAAGAGGAAAGAGAGGGAACAGAAGAGGGAGAGGGAGAACACGGGACAGAAGACAGATGGCTCCAATTCATTTTACAGTGTCTGTCTACTCTCACTTAAATTTAGCTTACTGTAGCTCAGGGGGCTAAATTCTCTCCTGTTTTACGTCTTAGTGTCGAGCTGACATGTCCTGCTTTTGGACTCCTTGTAACATCTAACCTCCTTTTCCACCGGTTAAAGGATCGTGGTGTTATTCTATGTTTTTCGAATTGTCAACAAATCCCAAAACCAGTTGTGTATTGATTTTATTAACAAATAATTGTATGTGTATCCTGATATATCTTATTCCTCTGAGCCATAGAGCTCCATTGTTGTCCCA
>JAJHUR010095405.1:0-10507 GCA_027495735.1 Lutjanus campechanus | reverse complement strand
CCGGCCCTTGGAGAGCATTGGATGTTTCACAATGAGAGACTTCAGTCAATAGTAAATGGTTAATGGACAGCATTTATGTTGTGCTTTCCTAGTCTACCAACCAAGGACTTTACAACACTGCCAGCATTCACCCATTCACGGCAGAGGGTGCCACGCAAGAGCAGTTTTCTATCCAAAGCGCCCCACGATGATTCTGTGCTCACCCATTCACACACTCTCACAGCAAGTTAGGGTTATGCGTCTTGCCCAGTGACACTTCTACATGCAGACTGAAGGAACTGGGGATCGAACCACTGACCTTCAGATTAGGGGACGACCTGCTCTGCCGTCTGAGCCAATCATCAATGACCTGTTCAATGCAATCTAACACAACAGCCAACATTATATGATCATTTTTCTGATTGTTACAAGGGAGTTTTTCCTCATCACAGTTGCCTCAATGCTTGCTCTTGGTGGGAACTATTGGGTTTATAAGAGTGGGATCTTGACCTGCTCCATATGAAAAGTGCCCAGAAAGAAGTCTTAAATTGGTGCTAAACAAATAAAATAAAATAATTTTTGCTCTGTGCTCCAATAACAGTTGAGCAAACTTGGTACATCAGCCAGATTTCTCCTTTTCCTGTAAAAGCGACGTATAGGGTGACATCTTAAGTTAACCCGTGTTAGAAAAACACAAGCAACTTAGCTAGCTATTTTTAGTAAAATGCAAGCTAAGTAGCTAGCTAATGAGGATGGGGGGACGACCTGCTCTACCTTCTGAGCCAATGACCAAAGTCTTGTTGAGTCATGTTATAATTTGACGCTAAACAAATAAAATTGAACTGAATTATTTAATTTCATGCATACACATTTTTTTTACTATTATTCTGTATGTATTCTGTATGTATTCTAATTATGTCATAGATCATATCTCAAAAAGTCCCATTTGGCCCTTCCGTAAGCCCCGCCCCTTTTTGCTCTGTGCTCCAATAACAGTTGAGCAAACTTGATACCTCAGCCAGATTTCTCCTTTTCCTGTAAAAGCGACATATGGGGTCACATTTTATGTTAACTCGTGTTGGAAAATCACGAGCTAACTAGCTAGCTAGTGATTGCTTAACATTAGCTGGTGTTTTGCTAACAAGAGCAGCTTAAGATGTGAATATATGCTGTTTTTACAGGTCCCTCAGCAAAATCTTTAAACCATCCGTTAAAAATGTGGTTTTCTTTTCAACATAGATGAGCCTAGCATAGCATATCTAAGTACGGGAATCAGGGAAGGAGAAAGATGACTGAGGGGTGGGACTTAGGAAGGGTCAGTTGTATTGGTAGTTCTAGTGTGTGTTGCTGTAGGTGTGGTCACAGGCCACGTGTACTCAGACTAGGAGTCATGTAGATCTTCCAGGGAGGCTGAGCAGTGTGGAAAATAGGTTCCTTCTGCTCAGTCTGAGCTTTTAATGGAGCAGATGCTTCTATGTGATGTCAGCAGTCTCATCTGTACTCATGCTGCTTTCAATGATTATGTTTGAAAATGTTGTTAACATCTGATGTTAATAACTTCATTTCATCTGTGATTTTATTATCTATGTGCTCTAAATTAATTTGCATCTTGGATAATTAATTTAATCTGAATTTATGCCTTTTAAAAGTTTGGATGAAGGAGACAAGATTTAGCTCCTTTTTAAATAAAAGCGGCAGCAGTGAATAAGCTAGTGTAGACTTGATTGAATAAGTGAGTCATTTTCAATATCCATAATAGCGCAAATAACTGACATGGAAGTCTCTAAATAAATACATTATATTTACCCTGGTATAAAGTGGAAGACTACTGAGCTACAAAAACTGATTCAGTGCAGTTTTAAAATAATCAACCCAAGTCTTTGAATATATATGTCAAATAAAACAAAGCAATCTAAGAATTTGACATTTGCTCAGGTAGAAAAAAGGTCAAAACAGTCTAAATCAGTCCCGGTAATTAACACAACTGTACAGCAACTTAATAGTTTACACTGGTTGTTTCTTTCAGCTCATCCTCCAAGAAACTTTTACTGTCTTGTGTGATACACAGCTGCACTCCCAAGCTGCGAGCAGTAGAGTCTTAAACGAGCCCCTCAAGCCAGCCTCACGTCTCATGGGTGAGGTCCGGCTGGCTTATGGAACAAACTGGCAACAGAATAAAAATATCTACATCACTGCACCAGAGCGTCTTGGATGGGGATAGCTGCCACTCTTGGATCCCAGCAGCCAAGGCCAAGTGCCCATCGGACACACAGACACTTAATTTAGCCATCCTAGATTCACTTTAAGAATCTGTACATGGGCAGGGTCATCATCCAACCCCTGCTGTCCACTATTGTTCCAAGGCTGAGGCATACCAGAAATTATCGCACATGTGTTTGTGTCAAACTCAGTTTACCCTTTGATAAGTCACAGATGCTGTGCTAGTCAAGCCTCAAGCACAGAAATGATGGCGTTTGCAATGATACTGACAGCGGATTCAGCACTCAAACTCTGAATGATGGGTGAATGGATCTTTAATTTCACACAGAAGTAAACAACAGCAGGCTACTGCTCTCTAGTTGGCAAAAAATGATTTTGCTGGCTGAAATGATAACTGTCGCTAGCATATTTTACCATCTGTAGATCACTAGTTAATTAACATTCACTGAGTTTGCAGCTGACTTTTTAATGATACCTGCTGACTCATTTTAAAACTCTGTAAAAGCTGTGCTAAAAAGGCTAACGGTACTTGTCCCATACCAAAATCAGCATCCCCACCAGTTGCCTTTATATGGTATTATAAATTAAATTTCTCATTTGAATCTAACATAACCTGGTTCACATGCTTACTATACAAAAATATACTTGGACAGATAATACTAAGATTAGACCTTTGCTTTATTTTATTTATCAAACAGTACATTTCATTTTTACACAACAAAAGGCTTTGTGGGTGAGGACTAAACAATAAATGAGAACAGACATATCTCACTTTCCTGTCATCAGATCAACAACACCCCTTTTGGGGTAAAAACAGGTGCTATAAAAGTGCTGGTGGCAAATAGTGTAAAAGCTGCTGCGCTGCATTACAGTAAAATAAACCCTATTTTATGATTTTCTTCACTTCCCCAAAGAGTGAAGGACAGTAAAAGAGGAGATCTGTGGCTTCAGGCTATTCATAGAGAGCTTATAGATAGCTTATATATAGAAGTGAATCAGAAAAGAGTCATAATGATGTTCAAAAATATGACCCCACCATAAAACACCTGTTTTTATAATGGAGTTTGGTTTAACAGTCTGTCCACTCTAAAGACCGCTTGGAGCAGAGGATATTTTAACATTAATAATTCAGATGAACTGGGCTGACCTACCTTTTAATAATGAACCTTTTAAACAGCATAACATGAAGCTAAAACTGACCTGGTTTCTATTTCTCTTGTCTCAAAGTAAAGTGTTGCGTAATAAGCAGTAACAGACCATGATAAAGGCACAGAAATAAAGGAAAAAAAAATCAAATCAACAAAATCTGAACCAAGTGCCTGGTGAAATATAGGCTTAATGGTTAAAAAGGAATACAGTATTCTTATTTTATGCTAGTAAACTGGCATTGACCTTGGAATTTGCAGTTACCACAGTCAGATTAGGAGGGCTGCTTTCACCCAAAAAGGGGCAGGGTATGATGGAAGGGGTAAGTACCCAGATGTGCTGCTCTTATCTATGAGCTTGAGGAAGTGTGATGCTATTTCAGGGATCATATTTGGCTGGAGCTGCTTAAGTGTAGACTTCCTCAAATACGAAACACAGCAGGTCAAAGCTGCTGATGTTAACCTTAATTCTGATAAAGTGGCATCTTGACTGTCAGAGAGTTGATATGCCTTCCCTTTCCTGAAGCAACTCTTTGTAGCGTCATAAAATGAAGTAATTTGCTAATGATATGCTCCTTGCTTTCTGAGTTTATTTTCTAATGATATGCTCCTTGCTTTCAAAGTGTATTGTAGTTAGTTTGCTAAACGCACTGTTAAATCCCTTCCTTTTACTTTTGCTCTTGCATTTTTGGTTCAGGATGAACCAAAAACACCCTCTAAACTTTTTACTGCAGTGCCGTGTCCACTGCTTTATTTTGATTTTTACTGCAGTCCCATGTACACTGCTTTAATTTATGGAGAAATGTGAAACTTGACAGGTCTTCAGATCGCAAACCTCCCTCCCAGCCTGGACCTTCGCCAGTTTGGGTTTAGAACTCAGAGCAGATCCCTGGAGGATGCCACCTCCACTGCCCTCCACTCAGTCTTCATTCATTTATTTAGAAACAACACCTACATCAGAATGCTGCTTGTTTATTTTAGCTCAGCATTTCACACAATTTTCTGCATGAAGCTGCTGGACAAACTTAAAGCGATATTCCATGCCGATATGATGATAAGTGAAGAATGTACTTACCACTATGCCGATATGAGTTTTAGGAGAAACAGTGTAGCAGCCTCATCCAGTACTACAATGGCAGTGAATGGTGACCACGGATAAAACGTTAAAAATAGCACACAAAACAAACACTCTCGCGAGATCGACGCCATGTTTACATCTTACCGGCTACGTGCAACAGCTGATATTTCTGCTAAAAACATGGCGAAAATGGCGTCTTTTGCGGTTAATTTTTAATGTCGCCGCTTGTAGACACTTGGATTACACCACACACGCAGGATGGAGACATTTTGTGTTTGTTTTGTGTGCTATTTTTAACGTTTTATCCGTGGTCACCATTCACTGCCATTGTACTGGATAAGGCTGCTACACTGCTTCTCCTAAAACTCCGGGATTGTTTGGTGAACTGAAGATCTTCACTTATCATCATATCTGCATAGTGGTAAGTACATATAAAATGGCTTATTATCGCAGGGTGGAATATCGCTTTAACACTCTGGGCTTGAATACCACAACCTGCAACTGCATTGGACCTCACAAACAGATCCACGGACAGTTTGGATCGGTGGTCTCAAATCAACCACCATTGAAAATTTTTTTTTTTTCTTTTTCTTTGGGTGGGGGGGTGACAAACACATACGCCTGTCTACATCACTGGAGCTGAGATGGAGCAGGTGAACAGTTTTAGGTTCCTGGGAATCAACATCATAGGGAACCTGTCTTGAACATCACACAACTCCACCCTGGGAAAGAAGGCTTCTTAATGCAACTTAAGAAGGCAAAATTCCTGTGCCAAGTTCTTGTTAACTTCTGCAGACGAGCAATAGAAAGCAACCTGACTGGAAATATCATAAACTGACGTGGGATGTGCACAACCCAGGACAGGAGGACTCTACAGCGGGTGACTAAAACCACCCAGAACATCATTGGTACCCATTTACCAAGCATCAGTGATATGAGGTGCCTGCTCAGAGCCCAGAGCCCCACCCCAGCCACAGCCTGTTCAGTCTGCTGCCATCAGGCGAAAGATACAAAAGCATCCATTGCTGCACATCCAGACTGAAGAGCAGCTTCTTCCCTCAGGCTGTGAGGCTGCTTAATTCACAACCATGTAAAATAGCTTGTTTTATTTTCAGTTCTGTGACTTATTATTTCAGCCAATCTGTAGAATTTTAACAGTGTTTTTGTGAGTGGCAAAAAGGGAACTACATCTTAATTTTGTTATACAACCCTATGTTGTAGAAAGAGCAGTGGACCCTAAGACTATAGACAAATGCAGTCGGCATCTCTTGCAGTCATGCATGCAGTCAGACCAGCTGGATGCACTGTCGCGGGTGGCCACACACGGAGAGGAGGTGAACCGATAAGAACCATGCTAGCTGCACCTGGATAATGTCTAGTCAGGAAAATGAAACAGGCTGTCCAAGCAATGGGAAACCAGGGACTTGTTGTGCCCACACAGAGAGACCTGCTCCAAAATATCCTGGATGGGGCTGTTGTGCCGGAGCGGCAAATCGCTCTCTGAGCTGACAGGACACTCCGGCATGATGAGTGGAGGAGGATTCTGGATTTTAACATCAATGAATCTTTGTGCTCAAACTCAGTCAAAGCTGACGGACACTGTATCCCAGATGTTGAACTTTTTTAATATATATATTTTTGGGCTTTTATGCCTTTATTCGATAGCATAGCTGAAGATAGACAGGAAAGGGGGTGAAGAGAGAGGGGATGACACGCAGTAAAGGGCCGAAGGCGGGAGTCGAACCAGCGGCCACTGCAGAGGACTGATAGCCTCCATACATGGGACGGACGCTCTACCAACTGAGCTAAACCTCCACAGATGTTGAACTTTTAACGTGCAGATGTTGACCATGTTATCATCACCATCTTGTTGCTGCTGTTTACAATCAACAAAATGCAATCCAAAAAATGCACTACTGAATTATTTCCTATGTGCATTTGCTATCTATTTTGTTTTATATTTTTAACCTATTCCATTCTGAGTGTAGTTATTCATCTGTATAAATGTTGTATTTTGTGTGTATTATGTAGGGAATGCAACTCTAATTTTGTTGTGTAACCCTGCATTGTATGATGACGATAACTGTCCTTGAATCCTTGAATATGGCGCAGTGGTTAGCACTGCTGCTGCACAGCAAGAAGGTTCTGAGTTCGACTCCCAGAGCCACCAGGGCCTTTATGTGTGGAGTTTGCATGTTCTCCTCGTGTCTGCTCTCCTCTCGCCCGAAGTCAGCTGGGATAGGCTCCAGCCCCCCGCGACCCTCACAGATAAGCGGTTACAGAAAATGGATGGATGGAATCCTTGAATAAATCAATCTACCTTGGACCTTGTATACCTTCAATAGTCATGGCTGCTAGGCTGTTATTGGAGTATGGGTTTACTGAACTGTCAGTTTCTGGCTTTATTTCCACTCTAAGATGACTGGCTTCTAGTATGCTGGACAGATCACTGATCATTCTCGAAACTTTTTTCTCCTTGTTCGTTGCAGCCACAGCAAGGCTGCCATGCTCGTGTGTGATTCTGAGTGTTAATGCAATCCTCTATTCTAATTTCTTAATAAATAAACAAATCACATCTCACTGTGGCCTAGTTAAGGATCAGCACTCTGAGCCCTCCCCCCCAGTCCCAGCATGTCTTATTCTAACGTGGCAATATCACAAAACAAACACCGAGCTTTGTGTTGATGCCCAGCCACTCTTTACCATTTAACATGGTGCTCACAGTGTTGACGATGGGATGGAGGATTGTTTGTGTGTGTTGAGGGAATGCGCTCAGGCACGATTATCAACAACAATCAGCTGTGTATAGGCTGATGCTCAACTGCTGATCCACATTTTCACTATTTCAGCTTTTGCCATTGTTGTGAGCATATGAATAAAAAACTGTTCAGCACAGTAGTGGAATAATTTTCTCCTTTGTATGTTTGTTGGGCAGATATAATGCAAATGACTGCAATGAATAATATGCAACATTTGAAATAAACAAACTAGCAATAGCCTAATGCCACTATTATAGCCACTGATGTACAAATCATACACCTGACTACAATGTTCAATTTTTTTTTTGCCTCATACTTTGTGTGTGCATTTAAGTTAAATCATTTGACTGTTCTGCTTTCAACAAGTACCCTTGAGCACGTTCTTTAAAGTAGTGCTGTTTCTTTTTCCTCTGGTTTGGATCTAAAATTGAAGGTTGTTTCAACTCCAGCTTATAATGTTGAGAAGACATTAAGCTCTTACTTTTGTCTAGCACTCAATATAATGCCAAATGTTTTAATTTAAATATTCAGCAAGTGTGCGTGCTAACATACTCACAATGACAATAACATGCTGATTTTAAAGGGAAATTGATGGTAAATGTAGTCAAACTGAAGCTATAAGCTTGGGTGGTCAAACACAGCAACTTGGGTGTAGGCACCAGAAGCTCACACGCAATGCATCCTGGTACATGTAGGTCCTTCCTGCACTTACTCAGGAATCCAACAAACAATCAATGGCAGTGTTTCCACCTGTGGAAAGTATGTCTTTCTCCCTCTCCCACATCCTCCATCCTTCATAGCTTTTTGTCTATCAGCTGTACACATCATCATAAGATAACCTACAGTACCTTGGTTAAAAAAAAAGTAACTCAGAGTTACTTGAAGTAAACGTGAAGTATTAACAGATGTCCTGGTCCTCCCTCATGTGCCTTGTCTTTGCTTCCTGTCTTTGTCCTTTTCCCGCTCTTTTTGATTCCCATTTGTTTCACCTGTCTGTCCACCCGTGTCTGATGTGTTTCTCTGTTTCTGTGTCAGTTCGTCGTTGTCCGTTGTGTTGAGTATCTGGGCCCTGTCTGCGTTTTCCTAGTGACTTTGGACTTTTACCTTATTTTGGATTTGGCCAACGTTTGGACTACCACGTCATCCATGTAAGCCTGATACCTGATACTTTGAATTGTGCCTGCTTCACTTCAGTCTGCCTTTTTGGGTCCATCCTTTGTTTTACTAGTTTGCTTGACACACAAAACACTCACCCTCTACCACACTGATTAGCAGTATAACACGGGCATAAATGCATCACACTTTCTCTCCCCAGCTAGCAGCTACGTGACGTTTGGCTGCAAGCCATCCTTGGACATGGCAGCTGTTTGCTTGTCCTTAATGTGGCACAGCACAGTGTTGGTATTACTACTACTTTAAAGAGTGGCATCACACAATTTACATTTAACTTTGTTGCCTTTCTGGATGAAATGTTCCCACACCGAGCTTCATTTTTTACATCAGAGTGCAAGCTAGCGAAGCCATTAGCAGAGTGTACGTCGGTATGCAAATTAACTTACAGACTGACATTAAACGGTTACTCCCCTCGGGAGGATCAAAGTGTTCGGCCAACTGACAGATTGGCATTGTCATTCCTAATGCAATTCTGCTATCATGGCTGGAAGATATTGAAATAATAAATCAGTATTTGTTGTTGTGCTTCATAAAACAATGTGCTGAAATGCCTGGATTTCTTGAACATTGAGCATTTTGAAAAGTTGCTTTTGCCCTTGAGTTACCAGTAACATAAAAAAAATGTATTTTACAAGTTGTTCCCTCACAAGTTGCAGAATAGAAACTTGATTGAAGCAGAGCTCAAATTTAAGTCAGTGGATGTGCAGGGATGTTGGACATTTGGAGCCACAAACTCCGCCCTCTCTCTCTCTGAGGCCAACACTTATATCTACCCACTTGGCAACTGTGATGAACTCATTTTCACAAGGCACTTTTTTTTTTGGACATCTTCCTCAAATACATCTAGCCTGATGCATTTTTAAATTTCTGTGCTGTAAATAAATATCCAAGTGACCACAAAAGGTCATGTGGGAGAGGATTATTTAGAGAGAGACAGTATTTGGATAGTACTGCACAGCTTAGTACAGTTTCCTGGCTAACTAATAGGTTTGGAATATTCTGGGTATTTATGAAGCAATGTTTGATACCGAAGCCACGGTGTAATTAGTAAATTTAGGACTGGAAAGCACACATTTTTTCATCGGAACATGCAGTTTTGCCTTATCTATATTCATTTATTGTGTTGAAAATTGTGCATTTGCACTTGCTAATCTGAGGACATTAAAAGAAACGTGTTTTGCTTCTGTAAATGTAAAAATATGTACGTTGGTATTTTATAGTCAAGTCAAAGTCATATGCATAAAGTGTTTATTGTCATATTTACAGTTAAAAGAAGTTTGAAATTCTACCGTTGCCTTTCACTCTGAATGTCGTTAAACAAGAAACATAAAACACACATAACAAGTGAAGAAAAAAATACAAGAGACACAAACAAAGACATCAGGAGAGATAAAGAGGAAAAAAAGACAAAGTAATCGAAATGTACAAAATCAATATGAAGGTATCCCTTAGCGATGCGTTCCGTTCATACTTGTGCAAATTACATCAGTAGTTTAAAATTAATTATGAAAACAATGTGTCTGTGAATAGCACATTATGAGACTGTCATTTCACCTACAGCAATATTAATCCAATTTGTGAAAAAAAACAAATATGCTATATGCTATATAACCCTAACCCAGTGCATAATAGATTAAACTTGTATGCACCTGCTATTAATTATGACACACACACACACACACATACATACAGCAAGGAAACATGGATATGCTGCTGCAGGTGCCTATAGTGTAATCATAATTAGACCTTTGTTTGTGTGAGAACAAAATCCATTTATCTATATCATATTTCCTGGCCTCTCAAGGACTCCCAGACTATGGCTTATACTTTATGTTATATTTTGTAAGTTAAAGGCTACATAATTATTGGAGCTATCACAAGGTCTTGTCTTGCATTCAGCACTGATTGATACTCTTTCAGCACCACGGTGAAAGACAGCTCCAACTTACCATGTACCTCAGCAGCTTTTCCTTAGAGCACCCAGTAAGTGATAGTCTGGAAACACTCGTCGGAAAGGAACTTCCTTTGCAAAGGTATACCTTAGAAACCTTCGTAGAACATAGGTACATCCAGTACTCGAGTTGAGGGGGGATGAGGGCGGATGGCATCCCCCCTAAAATAAAAACGATCAAAATCATCCCCCCTGTAAAACT